>JAZARR010000164.1:1525000-1695000 GCA_037389465.1 Baylisascaris procyonis
TACCTTGAAATACGCTGTCAAAAACATTTGTCTAATTTAAAAACATTCAGGATGAGATGAGTTCTAAGGCTTGGAGAGAGTCAAAGTGAAAAATGAAGGATTTGTTTGGACATAGTGGGCCCAAGCATTAAGAGAGGCTTTGTTGCGTGAAATGAACATGGCGATCAATGAGACGATGTACTTAGTAAATAAAATCGGATGTAGTCTGAATGCAATCATGCCATATGACGCACACCAATGTCAACTTGCATTCTTGCCAAAATTAATGCCTTAACAGATGCTTTAGCGCTCAATGAATTAAATGTGTTATAACATGAATAAATGATGAGCAACAAATGAAACAGCAGAAAATTAAAATGAAGGTGGCAACAATTTTTCATGATGAATGCAACGGCATTCTACCATGTTATCTCGAAATATGTAAATTGTATGATGTAACGATCGGCTAAAAGCTTCCTCTGAAATGAATTTAATGCTCAGTCGAACCCAGGAAAAACTGCAATCTTCACTTCCAATCGAAATATTATTATTAAAAGTTGAAGCGTCGCTAACTTTCCAGCTACATATTGCTTCTAACCAGTTGTATTCATCACGTTTGGGAGTAGGCGTCTGTGCGTTTGTCATTCACGTGTTTTATTTCGGGATTTATTGAAGCCTGAAGTGAGAAAATTGAGGGCTATGATGCATACTATAGACTGATCACCTACAAAGTATGTCACGCTCATCCATCAATGTTGCAGAGAATAATGGACATTTGAAGGCGCAAAAAATTTACATTTATTTTACATCCATCTCATTCTGTAATAGTCGAATCGCACGACAATTTTTTCGCAGAGCAATTGGGCAAGAGAACGAGTCGCTTAAATGTAGGGATATTCAGTGTTCAGCAGCTGGTCATAACAACGATGCAAAATCTGCACAGCGTGGCGGTTCCTCTAGCGTGCTTCTGCACCTGTGGCGCACTGCTGCAAACCTTTGCGTAAGAGGGCTATGCGGGAGCTGTACTGATGCGCCTGTATGTATTTTTGACACCATCTTCGCCAGCACTTATAAATTGGAGTTTACTGACCCTAGAGCTACGAAGCCTGACATAAAATAGACACCATAATTGCCCATTATACCATATTTCACTTCAATTCATGGAGGTCGAAATAAGTTACAGAAATTTGAAAGTGCTAAAGCGTTTACGTGCATGCCACAGCTCTCGAATTACAGAAAAACGATACCTTTGAGGAAGAATTGTGTGGGCAATCGGACCAGCCAAAATATGAAAACGCTATTCTACGCATTATACTTCAAGCTGATAACTGCTAGAACATTATTTGCGAAATCAATGGAAGTCAAAAATGCAGATCGTGCCCACTCATCTGCCTGGTTTCTTCACTTGTTGGATTTCTCAACGGCTTGTCTAAACTAGCATTCTTATCTGTTCATTCCGATATATTCAAAGCTGACGAATTTCCATTACCACAACCATCCAGGAAATGCGAAAAATCCAAGTATCACTGTTTGCCTATTGCCACGTATTTCGTATTATGTTACGCACATATGACCATCATAAAAGTCTTAAGCATTTAGGCATATGAACGGTGACTAACAAAGATGTAGAAAATGACGAGGAGCTCTATAGTTAGCTTAAAGTCTTCGAGTTACTGATGAACCTTCTCGAATGTAAACAACCGCAATCCTTAAAAATGACAGGTTTAACTAGCAGCTTATTGCTACAATACACTTCTTTTGCCAGCTGCTATGCATAGCAAGCCCTATGTAACAGATAACAAAGCGATGTTCTACCACACGAAGGCTCACTTCATTGCGCCTATTTTAAGGTAACATATACAAAAACATTTAGTGAAATAAAGAAAAGACATGCAAAAATACAAAAAAGGTAACATAAAAAAACAAAGATATAGCAGTTTTTCTGGCACACCCTTCCCGCATTTGGTAGCGAAGCAGCTGAAGAATGTTCAAAAGTTGGGCTAGTGGATTCTAGCGACCGAATGTTAGACGCCCAAGATCGAAACTTCAGTGGAGGCATACATAGCAGATGATTGGCGATGAAGTAGAAAAACCGTATTTCATCACGCAACGCCCATCAAAGCAAACGTTGCTGCCAACTGACGGCTCAGCGTTCAGTAAAAACAACGAAAAGCGCATAGGCGAGGCAGATAGGAAGGGAATATTTGTAAAATAATATTAAAATTCTACATGAATTTATTATAACACTAACCTATGTGATAAATCTGCATATAACTATTATGATACTTAAACTTTCTTTCGTCTACCCAATGCAACTTGCTGCTTTTGTGACGTCATTTCAACAACAACACTACTGAAAACTGAGCAAGTTCAATGCACATAAGAAGTACAACTACTATCCATTACAGTGCAACTATTCATGGGTACAGTAGAAATTTTTCTGTGCATGATCACTTACGCAATATTTTTTCCTGAAAACTGACGGTGATCTGTAGATCATAATTGAGTCGAGCCATCCATCCTATTGTCTACCAGAAACTTTCAAAAACACGAACTCATGCTCTCAGTTGATGAACTTTAGCCCTGCAGTGAATGCAGACAGTGAAAGAATAAAATTTACGTGACGCACTGTTGAAAAAACAACGTAGTTGAGTAGGAGTATGGGGAAGGGAATGGGGAGTGATCGAGACGTTCACAAATGAATACCAGAAAACGCGGAAGAAAGGTAAAATCTGAATTGTGCGAAAACATAGAATGTTGATAGCAACTTCTACAACCAATGTGCGTAATATGCGAACAACCAGAATGGACGATACATATTAACGAAGCTACCTAGTTTCACAAATGATTACTAGAAGCTCAAGATCCACTTTATGCATATAAGGACGCAGATGCTTCAGAAAACGCAGAAATTACGTGTCCTGAGCCTTTCCCACATATAACGCCCACTATAACTGAAATTGTACAATGTTGAGACGTGATCAAACATTGTGCATGATATGCCGGAAGGATGCTGTTATAGGAACATCCTGTAACGGGTTTTTTGGCAATCGTCAAGATGAGCACAGAGCCGTTTCAAGCGAAATTAGTGAGTGGTACTTTCTGACATTTTCACGAAACTTCAGTTAGCGAAAATATCAAAAAGAGACAATTTCATATAACAGTCGAATCTTACATATTAAGCCACCTACTGGAAAATCACCTTAGTGCTAATCCACTATTTTCAATAAGCTTATATAAGACTCGTGCATCTAATATCAACACCTACCAATCAGACATCTTGTTCATACGCCAAAAAATACAAATAAAATAGTAGAAATAAAGGAATTAAGGACACAAGGCAAAAAGATCGTATGAACTGCTTACAGCGGCATTGCTTCATTCGATATGCACGTTTTGCAACGAGACAGGTTCCAAGGAGACTGTCCGTAAAATTAGGTTGTAATATATCCTCTTGCCCGGTTTATGAACGTTAGCCTTCATTCACGCAAATACTTAATTCTAGTCAACACACCGATGTAATTAGAGACCATCAACAATCAATCGCTCATCAATCAGAGCAATCTACGAACGAAAAATAGATCGACTGGGTCGGTTCGGCCAGTCGAATTTCGTATGTTGTTTTTCAACTGGAGACTGCCTTTTCAATATGTAATTTAAAGAAATTTGAGGCTGATAAATCAAGGAAACAAAGTGTTACATTTTTTTAAGATGCCGCGAAATTTAAGTCCTCCAAAGCAGCCAAAGGCAGCAACAGAGCAATGAAAGAGTTAGACGGAGACTGATAAGAAAATGAGATGCTGCACGAACTGACATTACAGAAAGAGCGCTTTCATTTAAGGTCACTTTTGTCGATCACGACTGCAAGAGAATACCCAGCGAGGCAATATTTCATTGGGTGTTCGCCTGAGGCCAAAAATAGCTAAAGACGAAAAATTAGATAGAGTAGTTCACCAAAGACTGATACGAACAGTGAAGTTGTGCTTGTACTGCTGTGTTTCTTACGGGGAAAGAATTTCTTCAGGAGGGGGATTTTCAGGAACCAAAAGAGTGGAGATTATTCAAGATGACGGCAACCTTCCAAAAAGTTGCTTCAGATCCCCAGAATTTCCCCGCCCTTCATACGTATGAGGCTAAACAACAAAACAGGCTGTAAATATTTGACGATCAAAAATGCATAAATCAAATCACAATGGGAAATGAATGGTGCTAAGATAATACCAAAGTGACAGAAAAAAAAAAGAAAAGATAATGGAAAAGTTGAATGGTGAGAGGAACTTACGTACAATAGGTTGAAATAAATTCGCATCCAATCAATAACGGAACCAACCTTGCGAGCCCTGGAGTCGAGCCTTCTTGACTGAAACATTTACTGTAATCATTGATGAGCAATTCCTTCTTTCGAACATTATCTGCAAAATAGTTCTCTACGAAAAATGTTTCTCGCCAAATGGCGACAGTATTGCTCAGTTCTTGTTGCTGTTGGACAATGTTGTTGGACGTGTCTGTTGACGTGTTGTGGTTGTGACTGTTGGATGTGAATGATGAACGCAGTTGACTTACTGGTGACGCACAAAAGCGACATTGCCGGCGATGTGAACGCCTCACAACATCTCTGAAAGAAGAGTCATTCGAAATGCCGAGTAGTCGTTCGTTCGGCGCCAAGCGTTGTCAACGGCGTGAAATGGAAACGACCACAGACATGCGGAATACAAAGCGACGCTCAGGACTGATGTTGAAAATTAGCTGCAGAAAATAAATAGAGGAAGTACTAATCGGAGCTCACAGTGCGAACTGGACAACAACCAATGACGACACTGATTTAAACAGTGACCTCAATAATATTGTTTGCTGCAACAGTTAGCGTTTCATAAATATGTTTGTTAGGTTGCAACGTGCAAACCTATAACAATAAGTGGACATGCGAACTTTCGAGATTAGTGGATGAAGTATGCTGCGCAGAAATAAGGGCCGTAGGTGATTAGAAGGATGCAAGGGGATTAGATTCTGCTCAGATGCTGCCTCAGTAGTGCAACACAAAAACCTCTGCACCAAGGATATACAGCAGATAGCAGATGATTCCAAAAATGGGCAGTCACACGTCACACTAGACTGGCCAACCAACTATGCGACTGGAGCACCAACCGATATGCACGCTTTTCAAGCGCACGCCCTCCGAGACTAGCTAGCAGAAGCGTCACAGCACAAGCTGGCCGCACCAACAACGCGTCGCGGCTTCAAGAGGACGCGTGCGCACTACTCGAAACAAGCGCTTGGAAGATTGTTGGCCTCTAGCTTGCGGCAGCCAGCTTGCTTGGATGTGGGTGTGTCTGCCATCCAATACATCACCAACTGCAGGCCACTCACCTCAATCGACTACCACTACCAACTGTGGCATCCTGCTTGTGACAGCCGACTGGTGATGCATAAAACTGTGTACCCATATTCGGCTTTAATGCGAGGCTGAATTACTAGAAAACTATCTTAGTTCAGATGTGACGATGAGAGGACATTTAAATTTGAACGAAAGATAAGGATGCGCGGAGATGGAGGCTATGAGGCGCTGATCAGTGCGCATATGCTTTCATATGGCAGTTGAAAGCATGTGCAAGCTCATTTTTAACACTTTTCGCTGGTTACTTTAAGGCATAAACTTGACAATTTCTAGTTGTTGGCATGCAATTTTTTGTCAAGCTAGTCCAAAAGTATGACATGCTGAAGTAGTTCCAGCAAGGAATAAAGCATAAATGGTGAGGTGTCTTTCAGTTCATGTGGTCTAATGTACGTCAACAGGGCGAAGCACCAAGAAACTTTGGTTTTACATAAAATTTGGCAGGCTATCGCGACAATGCCATAGTGGACCAGTTGCTCTCCATAACTCTTTCAGAAAAGGCTAGGAAATAATGAGACATAAGTTGGAAAATCATCCGCAAAGTAGTGCTTCTTAAAAAAAAACACGTGACTTTCTTGCAAAGTCGCTCCAGTCCTCGACTAATTTTGGTAGAAATTCGAATGCTGAACAAAATCCAAAAGAGCTCTTCAGAAAATCTATAAAGTCTCATATGAGGAAATGGGATGCTTGAAATCTTTTGAGGCGACTCTATTTTGATGATGAAAATTGTAACAGCGCATGATGTAAATATCATCATTTTGGTTATATCCTCGATTGCGTGTGCCATAAAATTTCAGCACTGACGATTCGCTAGAATGCGTGCATACACTTGTGTGTTTATGAACAGGAACGATAGTCCATAATGAGTTTTTCAATTTGCATAACCATGAATGAAGTCGCTAATTTCTTGAAAAGTTTTATTTATGTGGATTAAAGCATAATATGAGTACCTTGTGGAAAAGCGATCAAATAAATCTTGAGCAGCCTTCATGGCAAGCATTACACTTGTAACACACATAGTAGTTTGATGATGAATTCTTGAAAATTATCTATGCGTGCTTGATGATGCTTTAATCATCTAAACTCATGCAAAAAATTTCATCCGAGATTATTTTCGATTATCCACTACCAACGTCATTATAACATTCAGATCCATCCGCTAAGTTTTTCATCTACCACGAATTGCAACTGGCGCCAAACACGGATAAATACATGATTACTTGCACATTTGTACTACTTCTGCAATAACATCCTCCTGCAGTCACTAAACAACGTACAAAACGCTTGGATATGCCACTTGCGGAATAGCTTTTGCGCAGTTTTTTACGCCGGCAATCACCTCGTTAGGTGCGGAATGTGCATGCGATTCGATTGTTGAAGTCTGAGGGCTGCTAGAGCAATCGAAGGTGCTCTATGTTGGCGTCACTTGTGCAAAAAGAAATCAATGCGGTTTTGCAACCATTTAACCAGTATTTGCAATTAGATTCCCATTAAACATAAAAACTACTCATCATATCAACATATCACGATGGATATGCGCATAAAAGCACAGATTTAGCCACCTGTAATGGTTTTCTACGTGAACGTCATATCAAGTGCTTGCAAGCAGCTGAAAACATTCGATTTGACCGCAGGCTATAATTATCACTGCTCGCAGAAAATAGTTTCTTGCGCTATTAAACGACTTCGACGCTGCCATAATCAGCTGTATTTGCAAACTCTGTAGAAGTTGATAGCATTCCGATGCCTTAGTACCTAATTCTTTTCTAAACTCAAGGCAAACGAGTTTGAGACTACAGTGGAGTCATCAAATTAATAAAAGTTTCGAACTACATGAATTGCACCCCCGCATACCTCGTGAATGTTTCTGCTCACAAGCAAGGAGTGAATTATGTTGAACTTACTTAATGCATTCTTGGGAGTTAATAAAAAGAATTAATTATGCGCCCTTCATCGCACTTTCCAAGCAAAAATTTTTCATGCAAACCAATAGAAAGTAAGCGAGGGAAAGTATACTGTTATTGAAGTTGTCCACCATAAGCTTACAATAGCGTGTTTCTTTCCTCGGATTAGAATTTAGAACAGAATATGACGACTGTCTCGGAAACATCCTGGATGCAAATATCATTTTTTGCATCAGACAACTTTTTCTCTGCTTGATCTCAGAAGAAGCGAATTATCTAGTAGTCAGCTATCACTCGAGAAAAGGCGCAGTGATCAACAGGTAAAAAATTTATGAAGTTTCGCTCGCGAACGCACGTTTCTGCAATAACATCTAGTTGGAGAGTCGTTACTCAAAAACCTTTTGCAAAGTGTTTTGTTTCTCCCCGTTAGTATTTTCTACCCTTACATCTATTTTGCAGTGTTTTTTCTCATCCGTCGCCATCACCCTCCATCTGTCCAAGGCTTCCTATGGAATTTACCCTCATGAAGTCAGAACACCTACGCTACGCCGCGTAACATCCCATCTGTGGCAGATGTGTTGCATGCAACCTGCACCTACAGAAAATGACGCTCTCTCAACGATTTTTGTGCAGTTAAACGGAGGAAAAAAGAGAAAAGGTGAACAAGTTTATGCTGTGAAATGCCGTGGTCAGTAACCGAAAAAAAGCTAGCAGTACTCAATGATAGACGGTGATGCGTAACTCCGGAGAGCACATCTATAAACACTCTCATGTTCGCTTTAAAAAAGTAGACAATCGTGAGTGCGCTTCGATGTGAATCGCAACGTAAACATTTCAATTTCATTTATTCCTTTTCTCACGCGATCGATTATCTGCCGCCTAGCAAAGTCCCAATTCTTGTTTCTCCGATGTCAATAAGCTCTTAAACAATTAGACAAATGTGACAGAGGACTGCTCCGATACTCGTTTCTTTACTCTAGCTTAAAATTAATCAACTAGAGGTATTGCCAGCAAGTAATAAAATATACACGTAATACACTCACATTAGGTTGCTTCGTTAGGTTGCAAATTACCGGTTGTTGTTTTGCCATTGGCCCAATACAAAATGAAAATGCAATCAATTGCAACAAACACTATTACCCATCCTTAACCGAACGAAACTACTTTTGAGATGGTGAATTGACATGAGCGGTCATTGACAGGAGGTCAATCTCCATGTACTGTACTTCACATTCACCAAATTCCGCAGCTCAAACTCACTACATCGTGCATTATCAGTGATTTCCTAACTGGAAGTGCTGCCGATGAAAATGCACATATGTGCACACGCACCTACTCAAACCCATGCACACAGACAAGTATACATCATTACATTACCATAATGCGTTTCGCGAATGAAGTTTGCCAAAGCGCATAAAAACGGTGACTTAGATTAGCAGTGAGACGTTAAATACTTTTAAATGGAAAAAAAAATGAATTTTGAAAAGCAGCGAATTTAACGTAATGCATCTTTTATCAGTAAACTCGCTCTGAACTCAGCTGCTGATTACTCAAGTAAATCTTAAATCTGCATCATTTTTCTTCACTCAGTCTGCAATAAAAAAAGAGAAGCTAACGCAAAAAGCTAAAGACTATTCGTCTGCGTGTCATTTAATCACAAAAATTGTATTAGTAGCGCGGAGATGTTATCAATAACCTCCAAAAATAAAAAACACTACACAACCTATTCCACCAGCACTAAAACACACATATGCTTTTGGTGCTCAAAGGAGATAGATGATGGATATGATGCCTATGTGGCTGACTCAATCCGCCAGGTGTCTGCAAGAAGTTACCGATTAAGGAAACAACAGCACACTATCGCAGCATCTTTTCATTCACAACAGTTTTGGAGGTTTTGTAGGCAAAATTACAAAGAGATCTCAATTTCCCCTCCCCTTTACCCCAAATACCTGAATTCATTCCCTTGACTTGCTTGGCAGTATTTATTAATTCGATCTTAGCCAATTCATAATTCTCATTGTAGTGAGCCTTCTATGCGATGAGCTTCCTTCTAATTTGAATCACTGAAAAATCATTTTTAATTATTTTTTAAGCAGCATGAAATCTTCTTTTTTGGAGGTAATCCATGAGGCCAGAAGCGATTCCATTTGCAGACAAATGAGGCTGTTCGAAAGTAGTCTGGCACAGTGCTGAGTTATGTAATCCCTTACAAGACGCATATGGTGTAGATAAGAGGTAGTGCCTATCAAATAAATGAAGACCGCATTTTTTGTGGATTGCTTGTTGCATATACGCTCGGATAACCTCGTAACAGCTCTTCTACGATTTTAAACGATATTCCAAATCAAAGTTCAATTTTATACTTCAACTCTGCTCACAGTCTCATATGACGCATATAATGACGGGATGTGCGTCTATTCACCAACCGATGAGGGCTTCTAAAAAAATGTTGATAAGCAACATATCGTGCATTCATTGTCGATTGGAGGACCTTTAATGTAGACTCTCACCCTTTTAGGCCGGTTACAACACCGCACAAAACTAGCATTAATGCCATCTTTCATTAGTGGGAGTCCGTTTTTTCGTACCTACCTTCTTTTTTTCTTATCCCTCGCAAATAGTCACCAGACTAGTGTCAGTGTGGCAAATTTGCATATTTTAGACATCGGCAATCTATGGAATTACTGAGGAATCACCTTACAGCTACTAAAGAAACCGCACAGATGAAACCATAACCCAATCAACAAAAACCATAACGTTCGAATCACTCACAACACAAATGCACTTTAAATGAATGAATTCGATAACCAGTAACATAATCTGAACACCAGCGCTTTTGAGTATAGTAGATGCAACATTTCACAATAAACTGATGATGATACTGAAAGGTTAGCGGTAAAGTAAAACCTATGAAGTCGTCCGCTCAACGTTATTGAACGGTATGCGCAAACATAGGCTATGGAGGTATGAGCATTTCGGTGAATTGCACAAACCAATCAATAATGCATAACAATCGAATTAACCGGCATATAAAATAAGGGCATTCCCGAATGACCTAAATCCAAATTTAGTCAGGTACTCGTCATTACAGCATCACTGCTCTACAACTATTCTGATCCTTACAAAGCGTTAGGCGTTAGTGCTTAGCAAAGCTAAGTCGACGGCCCTGCAACTGAAAACTTTGCGCTTAAAAGCTTTCGTGAAACATAATGAAGTCGAAATTCGTCCTTTACCGAATGCATAATGCATCTTTCATAAGTATCCAAAGATACTCAAAAGTTGCTGCTACCCCCCCCCCCCATATATTAAAATTAAACTCCAATGAGATTGCCCGAAAGTCATTTGTTTGCCACAAGTTCGATAGATCGGCAAAATTTCCCCGGTTTCATTGGTTATCCAAACTGCTTCGATCAACAGAATGCCACATTGTTCAATTTGACACAGTTGGAGAAGATCGCACCCGGTTGGCGAAAAAACTACTCAGCTTCATCGTGCAGAAATGCAGTAATTTCCGTTCATGTGTTGCACTAACGTGCTAAATTACCACCTTTCGGTTAAGAGAGACCAATGGCTCATTGTTCTCAATGCCAATATGCAATTTCATCGTTCTTTATATACTTCTGAGACATCGTGTTCGATTGATAAGTAAACGAGTCGATTAAACGAATTAAATATTAGCGCCTTTCTAGTGTGGTGCAATAGCTCGCGGTATTGTGTAGGTGTGATCTTGTGATATTTTGCTCATCCAAGTACTCTTTACGCTCGAGTTAAACTAAATTGTTAGACGCGATTTGGCACTAGTTATTCAATTACTACTACACCCACTGTGCCTTCTATTCACAACGATGCTGCTATTGGGCAAGTGTTCGATCTCTGGTTTGGCTAGTACGACAAACCTCCGTTTATATGACTTTTCTACCCACGACGTTTGGTATATATCGACTCCTACATGCTGGAAAATGAGAGTTTCTCATCGACTGAGAGATCGTTGATTATTTTCAACCGAACTTCTACGTACATTTGATCCGATGAATCCGAGCGACAATGTTAAAGATTGCACCAATTTCTCGAAATATATGCAGTTTCTCTATGTTTCCAACCTTATTCCATGCATGGAAGTTAACTCTTCTCGCTTGAGTGCCTCACATGGTCGCAGAAAAATAGACCAGCAAGAGATTAGACAACAACATTCATAGATTATTCATAGAATGTCAGACTCTAAGGCATTTCTGACTTCGCCAATTTCGTTGCATTCACTCAACATTAAAGCCTCAACGTTGATTTGTGTACTGAATGTTTCCTTTGTACAATATTGTTGAATCTTTCTTTTGCATAACATGTTATGTCGAAATGGGCCAGGCTTCTCAACCAGGCAAATAATTCGCTTCCCGAAACTCAGTATTCTCACCGTGTTTAAATAGAAAACTTGAAATCGCCGCCTCAGTGAAGGGAATTAGACATGATTCGTCCCACTGGACCGTTTCCTAAGTCCGGTTCTGTGGCGTCAAGGCATACAGAATGCTTTCAGACCGGTCTGCAAGAATAAGCAATTCCTAGGCAATCACTGCCAATCCAAAAATCTAGGAAACTTATTCGTGCAGCAGATCCATCTCGGCGTGTTTTTAATTCTAATGCATTCGATCTTTATCGTAACATCAATTTCGATATCTGCGGCCAAATTTGGGTTTATTGATCGTGATTACCACAACACTTTGCTTTGCTATCACACAGTATAGCTTTACTTAACGTGGATTCGGCCAAACGAAAACCATCCCGGAGTCTCACAGAAGTTGGCTATATGTTCAAGCAAGCATATAATAATCGTTACCCGACGGCTTCAGAAGTTATCTGATGATTTCTACCGCAGGTACACCGCACTTCGTCATCTAAGATTTCAAGAATTTCAAATCTTGAAAGGGATTCTTGTGCACAAATTGGTTGCTATAAAAGTGGAATATTACCAAAAGCTAATCCTCACCGCTAACCTAACCAGTTCAACTAATGGAAATTAACTTTAAGATATAAAACACTGTTCTTTCTTGATATATCGAAAGGGCTACCATTCATTATGCATCCATGTGTAGAACACATTTGTATTCAAACATTCCTAACGGGATTAGATATGAATAACTAAGACGTGGCCAACTGGGACGATGCATATGGTTCTGCTCGTTGAAACAGAGAAGAAATCATCAACCGTCATACATTCATCTCCAACAGATTCAACCGAATGGTGAATGTCAAACCACAACATAATTTGTTGCATTCTTGAAACTTTGCAAAAGTCCTTACATTTGGTTTCGTGACGCTGGTGAGATGATCATCTATCGGGCGATTGCTTGTTCTGCTCCATACGAACTTAACTTATAAAAAGTCCATTCCATTAATTATGGCTTCATCAAAATTCATTCCATTACTTATGGTCTCTCCATTAGTGGCTCTCATCACCTACACGCACAACCTCACTTTCGTGATATGCACGCTTATATCGACAATGCTACTCTAAGTTAATCTTATGTTCATCTGTCACAGATGTGCGAGTGGCGCGTCACTAAAGAACTTGAGGATTAGGAAGTCCAAAAACGTCCGAAAATGCCACATTTAAACCGCAGATTCGCTTAGATTTCGATATTTTGTTATGTCTTAATCTCTAGTATATTCTTGCTTGACCACACCTTCATTCGATTGCTTGGCTAATGTTTCCACTTTCCATTTTCGTTCTCCGCTTTGTATATACAGCTAGTTTTAACCAACCGCTGCCCTACTGATCGTTCACCAAGATCTACGCTTTCTTCCTCCACCTTTCTCCATTCCCAAGAACCAAATTTTGAGGTACTTTGCATGTCACCATGACGACGGACCACGCAGTCCTTAGCTCGTGCCAGTGACTAAAAGCCGAGGTAAAAACACTTATTTCTTTTCTTCAGGCTGGTATTTTGCTTCTCATTCATATAGGTTTATGTTCCTTTATGCAGTGATATCAGTCTTGGCAAAGTATTACGAGGCATGAAAGCACAAATTTCTTGCCTCGAGATGAAAAGGTACAGGTTTGCTCCAAGCCACCAAAAAATATATTTCTGCCCGGTGCAAAACAAATACCGTCTACAAGAAGACAAAAGATCTCTCAGAAAGATGCCCTGAAAGTGAGTTTGCAAAAATGGCAGATGGCGAAAATTGATAAAAGGTCGACCAAGATCACATAAAATTTATGGATGCTATGAAAGTAAACGACTTTCTTGCACAATGCTGAGAATAAGCAAGTCAATAAGATGATAACTGAGCAGCAAGTAAAGTTTTTTCATTCGCTTATATTCAACTTCAATGCTAGATTACTTCACAATATATTGTATGGTGCACACAAATTAATCTTATACGAAAGAATATTTTTGCAGCTGAAAGGAAACAAGTCGAAGATGGCAATAGAGAAAAATTGCGATGAAAAAGTTTCTGTCTGTTCGAGACAATATCCTTCTAATGCAAGCATACTGCTACATCGATAATGCAAATCGAGTTTATTGAAAAAGAAAGGGGACCTAACTATTAGCTTCATTTTATAGGAAACGCACAACAGTTCAACATCACGCATCGGTAAGAAAGAATAAAGAAATATATGATATGACCGACAATGATGCGATAAAGCTGACGATTCCTTCCATAGCGCTAACGTTGGTCTAATGCACTGCTCAAAGAAAGCACGTCTTGCAGTCTACTGCGATATTCATTTGTGGCCATTTGCGCTGTTCGTTGCAAAGCCATAACGTCACACTGTTCATTGTTAGATTTTCACAAAGGTATATTATGTCGACGTCATATCTGCCTATTAGCTTTATGTATTGCGTCTGTTCTCAATACTTCCAACATTTTCTACATTTGAATTCGCCGTATTTCCAAGTGACGAACCACCAAAGTAACCTGGCCGAATTTGTTAGGTAGAGTGCAGCCTCAAGACCATTGTATTGTCCTGAGTAAGGAAGCTAAGGAATCAGAGTTTTCACAAAGTTTTATTCAAATGCGATTAAAATTGAATTTCCTGCTATTAATTCCCACAGGCGGTCGGTGTTGAAAAAATATTTTATGAGTCATTATCTTCTCTCGTTGTTCTCTCGTTTAAGTGCTCATGCCGCAGTTAGTTTTAATCGGCGGAAATACGAAAAAATGAGCAACATGCCAGCCTCTCACTCTCTTTAGCTTAGTTGCAGTCTTCACTTTGGAGGAATTGGGCGACCATAATTTCGACACCTAAATGCTGCCCCTCGCTTTTAGGAAAACTTGCGCAGAATTATATCCGAAGGATTTGAAATCCTACCGGAAACCGCTACGCTTGCGTCCGGAATGGAAACTACGCAATTATATGGACAGAGCAGCTCGGACATCTAAAAAACTTGGTTACAGAAAAATCCAATGGATATCTATATTCTCCGATCGCAATGATGCGGTCGTAATAGGCCATTCGGTTGAGTTCCTTTTGAGGTAATTAATTTTTTTGCCAATTTCTCCAGCTCTCCACCAACTAATTCCTTCGCAAATTTTCATTTGCAGAACGCACTATAGTGTGACTATGGCTCTGCGAAAATATATTTACATGTATACCTTTGTTTGTCTACCTGTCTGGCATGCAATTCCAATTCAAGAACCATCTAATTCATAACAACTCAGGGACAACAAGATAGGAAATTTTGTGTACGCAATATGACCTCTTATGCTAAATTTAAAGTTGAAAAGCAGCACTTCTCAAGCAACTTAACGCAGGTAGGTGGGATGGGCGTAGAAAGTGGGTGAGAGGTGAAAAGGGTGCGGAAGAGGGAGACAGTCGCGATATAAGGGAAGATCGACTCTGCCTTACAAATTTCCTTCTAATCTTGCAACTAAAACACCGATCACATCAAATCACCGAAGCGAGTAAGAGGTGTGGAAAGTGAAGGCTACTGAATTGCTTCGCGCGGACGACATACCTTCACACAGCACTGTTAATTTCCAATTAAAGTGGAATGCTCCCACGGTTAGGATTTCTTTGAGGCGTTCATATGGCCACACTACTTCCTGGTAAATGTTAATGTTAATAAATTAATAATGGTAATGTTAATAAAGCCACTACTCTGCACCGAGGGTTCGTCGTTCGGCAGGTTGATACGCCAACTGATCACCTTGCTTGGAGTTCGGATCTGATTGCTGCTACATGATGAAGACAGTGCAATCGAGACGAAGTAACAATCTTCATCGAGTTACATTCTTTCCTGATGATGATTAATAAATGCATACAACTTTCTAGGATAAGCACCTAGGAAGAGCTAGCACGATCGAATGCTCCAGCAACTTATTGCGGTGGTAAGTGTTACTTTTGCATCATTTGTTCATCGAGAATGTTCGTTAGTATTTTTTTTTCTTGTCTAAGCCCAACTGCGCAGTGACTCGAATTACAGTGAAGGTTCAGTGTAAAGGAGAAAATGGCGCAAATGGCGTGAAATATAAACCATTGAATGCTGAGGGCAATTTGCTATCATTATTTCCCTTAGTAGAACGAATGCATTAATAAACGAAGATAAATGCTCCACATATTGCGGCACAATTTTCGCATTGCAAATGACGAGAAGCGTGAGGACATATTCTCACACTATCTATTCTTTTGTACAAAACACACTTTTCCACATTTAGACTTATACACTACTACTAGATTGGCTTTGTCAAAAAAAGGTGATCATCGATATAACATCTCCAATCGGCGAAAAGTTCAATTTACTATCTCATTCATATTCTCACACTATCGATGAACTAAAATGCAAAAACAAGCTGCATCAAGAAAACCACTGGCCATAAGCGCACCGATGAAAGATCTATGGTGGGAATAACGCCTGACCATCGAAACGCATTGTTCAAAAGTCAGAAAAGCCGCATTAAACTGTTGAAGCGCAGAACGGAAGTTAGTCTGGGGTCATTTCTAGGCTCGAACTATACGCACATATTTTCATCCATCGCTATGATCCGGCTCATGTGATTCGAAGCAGACGATGGCCACAAGTACCACGTTGTGTTTGAAGAATTCGATAAAAACAACCGGCTGATGCGTTTGAAGAAAGCGTGCAAATGCCTTCTTGTGCAGAACAAGGGCACATATAAAAACGCTATATGCCATAGAATTTATTACAACGATTACAGTGCATTCAATATGCAAACACATAAAATAGAACGTTTTTGCCTTTTTATTTGCATGCCTTAAGTGTCATAAAATCCCGCAATTGATTTCCTCAACGTTGACCTCTTTAAGCGACTAAATAATTGATTAAGTAATACATTTATTATGCTAATAAAACATTTCTGCATCATTTTCCTTCCATCAAGCTATCATTCTATCATGAAGAAGACTGCAAATCATGGATCAAACGCGCCAACTCTTGGTTGATGTGGGCGAAATTTTCCTTCGGAATACACATTGATTAAATTCCATCGATGAGCAACTAGTCACGAAAAAAACTTTTGTCTTTATTTCGCTCTTGCGAAATAAAAAAAAAACGAAAAGGCCCCCAAAACAGCTGTTATAGTATATATTTTTGCTACAGTGCTGTTAGGCTATAAACGCACAAAATACTGTCCTCATATTTCACTTAACCCGGTAGCTCACGTAAATATCTACGAAAGAATCGCTTTCCTGCTATCCAACCACTGTAAAATGACAAAAAAGGTGTAAAGCGCTCGCACACTTTTTTCTCCTTTGAACGCTCATACCTGCTCATAAGGCTAATTAAGCGATTTGAACAATGGAAGGGACTCTATGGTATGCATCACTACCATCGAATTCTGCAGCTTCAGCTCCAGTGAGTCCTGAATTATAATAAACATGCACCAAATTTCGGAATCGCGGAATAGTCACACCGCCGTAGTGCAAACAAGTTTGCATACATATGCATGGGCACATCGTTACCATAGTAGAGTTTAGCTGAATAAAGCATGCGAAAGCCAGTCGCAAAAGTAAAGAGGAAATACGTTCTTACGATATCACTAACTGAACCGTCTGGTTAATAAATAATCGAAAACGCCTCGTTTTCTCGAATAATGCATTTTTCTCCAGAAAACATCGCAAGTTTCAACGTCCAATTGAAAAAATGCTTTCCGTTCTTAAGATCACTCTGGCATTAGGTCATACCATATCACAAAACAAATTGACCGTCTGGAACTCCTAAAAAGATAATTTGCAAAAAAATATGCCAAAAAGGTAATCTGGAACGCAAGCATATACGGAAATAAGCCAGCAAAGATGCGCTTCTGCAAAAATTTGCCAAAAATGCATAGAAAGGGACTTGCGCAGTTCCATTATAATGCCACTTCGTTCGCATTGCCAATCGGTCGGCTACTGGCAAAATGCTGGCTCATTCAAAATTTGGACTTATCATCCGTCACACCTTCTAAATAGTACTGATATTCCTTTAAAACCTTCTGAATAATATTGATATTTGAATTTTCTTTTGAAGTTTGATTGATCTCAGTTCAAATAATAAGTACTTACCAACTACTGAGAATTTCGGCTTTTTCCGCAAACTTTCCATAAACTCATTTTATGGCTGGAGCCTTCAAGCACACTTTCATTTTTCTCACCTCTTTCTTGAGCGGAACAACTGGACTGCTGCCATATTAGGTTGCTAGCAGCATCATCAACAGACAAACAGCATTCCTCAATCGCTTAAGCTCAGATTTTCCAAGAGCTCCGAAAATCCCAATCAAAGACCAATCTGAATTTGATGACCCGAAATCCGCAATTAAAATTTTTTGAAATAGAATAATTTCCGTAAATCTGCAGAAAATAACAGTCTGGTTCTGGCTAAAAATCTGAAAAATATGTTAACGGCATCATGGCTTCAATTATATATCACTTCCGCATCTGCGAAATTTGTGCTATTCTCAGTCTCATTCTGCTTCGTTCCCTTCCTCCTGCGCTCGTGACCAGCTTGCATTAAAACCATTCTTCTAAGCTATACAGGTTGTCTCAAGTAAATCCCGTTTTGCTCCTCTGAATAGATCAGACTGCATATCGTGTAGTTCAACGCTCCTGCTTTCTGACATATGAATTGCCTAATTTCCTCGCTGGAAGAAAAAATTATACTACCATATTTCACCAAAAGAATGATACACTGTATAATCTCATCGCTCAAAACAGAGGTAGCTGCATTGTGGAGTAGGACAAGTTTTTGACAGTATTGAAGAATGTACACACTACCAGCATGAGTTCACTTCGATCGCTGACGAAGCGTTCTTAGACGTGCAAGCTTAGAACTCGAAACAAGTCAGTTCAAGTGCATAAAAATGGCGCTTTTTGAGATTTATGATCGTTGTTTGCGATGAGCATAAACTTGGCGAATAATCTTTCCTCTCTAACGGCTGATGAAAACAATGAAGATACGAAAGTCGCTGCAAAGGATATTGGCTTATAGGTCCTTTAGGGGGATTGGCGGAGAGGAGAATCGGAATGGTCTCGCACTCAAGGGAGTATGATGCGAAGCTTAAAAATAATATATGCACGAAATGATCTGAACCACCTATAACAATATGCCGACTATGTAAACAATATATGAGCATTAAAGGCTGCAGAAAAAGGCCTTCGATTGATGCAAATGCATTTCTCGTTTGAAGTGAGAGTGTTTGTCGATGCATTAGTAGCGGTTCTCAGTTTATTAATGCTCATAGCTTCATAGCACATTCAAGTAAAACTCAGCTAGAGCGGTTAGAGGGAACATATAATATCAGCCGTAGATAAATAGATGTAAAGAATTCGCAAAGATTCTATCCATTCGATTGCAGTGCGAATAACTCTATATATCCTAATGTGTTTCTTAAACAATCTTCTAATGCACTGAAAATTCTCTAATGTTGGTTGGTTTCCAATTCTGCGGTGCGTAAGAAGCTTTCCAGTTGTCCACTGCCTTACTGACTGCTCCTGCAGGGAAAGAGAATGACATGCGGAAAGGGATGAAATGAAGAATTTTGACGAGAGGCATGATCCGAACTGATCATCCATGGCTTCCAGTTAGGCCATTGTGATCAACTGCACTTTTACGGAATTAGGCCATTGTGATCAACTGCACTTTTACGGAACGTTTGTTCTGGTTGTTTAGACTGAGAGGAACTGGAGAAAGATAGTTCTCCATCACTTTCCTGCAAAGGAGAAATCTGTGTGTATTCAACTAAGATGCCCTACCCGGAACTGTTGTAATTGACGAATACTCCAACCTAAGGGAATCTTAAAACGCTAGCTCTTTGGTTTCTGATCTTCAGTCACAACAAACTGTCCATGAAAATTTTGTTTTTATACTTCCATGTTAAAATGAATAAGGCGAACAGCTACGTCGCAAAAGAGAGCAGCTCTCAGCTAGCTAGAGTTCCCGCATCAACGCCCAAAGACAAGCAAAAATGCGCATCAAAGGAATTTACATGATATGCGCTTTTTGCATTCGGCTCATCTGACCAAATAGTTCACATTCACCAGAAACTAGAGGAACGTGTGGAGTAATACGTTCTAATCTTGATATCATTCCAAGCCCCCGTTAATGCCTACAGCACAACACTGATTTCTCCATGACCGGGTTTGTGCAACTAAAAATTCTGCCCGCATTAAAATTCATGCAAAATTTTCGCACCACCGATCTGCTACAGTTCATTGTGCAGTAAATGGTTCGGCACTAGACATTGTAAATAAGGCCATCATATCGCTGACGTTCTGTTGAAAATTTTTTCTAACTGTGATTTTAGTGGCATTCAAGTTAAATCTATCCGATGGACGTGAACGCAAACAGGACAGTGAAATAATGTGTTTTGCCTATACCAATTCACAAAGTGCACACCAAACAGTTAAATTTCATCACCGGATTTCGCTACGACAAATCGAAATAAGTTCACTTCATTAGAGAACAACAACCGCTGAGTTGACGCAATTTAAGATTAAAAAACGATGAAATGAAACTTCATCAAATTCCATAGTATAAAAGTGATAAAAAATAAAGAACTAATGAACGAGAATTTGACAGAAGAACTCAAAATCAAATTGAATTTAAGACAAATAGGTGATATTAAACAGACATCATGTAGAACTTATAAACCGAATGAAACACATTGAAGTTCATCAAGTAATAATTCGTAATCAAATTCTGAAGAAGCACTGAAAAGAACTGATAGTTCCATAAAATATGAGGAAAAATTGCTGAAAGTTGCTCCCTTCTTCAGCATCAGGGCTACTTTCAATACAGGCTTGATGACCTACAAACAAAAGAAAACTCAGTAACTGGCAGAAATTCCGGGAAATTAAAAGGATGTGGGCATGCGCTTGAATCTACCTCTCTGTGCATCCAAGAGCTGATGATGTGGTGGTAGCATGCTCAAAGCGGGAGAAGAGGCAGTTGAAGATTTTTGTAGACGAACAAACTTTCTCAAATAAAAGTGCTGCAGGTTTTTTTTTTTTTTTTTGATTTTGATAATATGCTCTATTCGAATTCATCATTAAACATCTGAATGATGCATAGACTCAATTTAATCTCATATATTGCCAAAGAGTTGTTCAAAACTCTCATCTGCTGTTCTATAGGAAGTTAGTGGATACTAAGCAGCAGTATAGGAAAACGTTTGTCACTAAATGCTACGAATTTGCAAGCAGGTGAGTGGATCTACTATGCTAAGGCAGACAAAAACCCGCAACGCTTCAGGAAGCCTGTCTAAAAATGAAAAACAGAATTTCCTCCACTTGATGCCTATAAACTAATACAACGGAATAGCAGCACATGGGCTATGAATTACTTCTTCTGACAGATTGAAAAAGGTGCTGCACGAAAGTGGATAAATTAAATTGTAAAAGCGCACTGTGAGCGAAGAAAATATAGGAAAATTTTAGGGAATGAGAACAGATGCAAATATCGCAGACTTTATGCTGAAATAGAAAAGTTGCTGTTGCCAAATTCACTCACTGTTGCCAAAACACCTATGCTATTACTGTGAACGCAGATTCGATCTGCGATCACTGAAGATGGGTATTACTGACTTTCAGGAGCGAGCAACAAATGTTACTCTGAAAATTTCGAGAAGCAGCTAAATTATAAGAATAAATAGCCTTCGAGCCAAAACCTCAAATCCCGAGGCAAAGAAATCCTCCCTTGACGAGAAGACTAGTGGAAAAAGGTGGAGGAGGTCGAAGAGCAAAACGCTGCTAAGATTGACATCCTTTCATCTTAGCCATGTCAGAAGGAATACACTGCTTGACTGTGGAGAATCTATAACTGGGCTTGAAAATTAAAGAACGAAAAACATTCGAGACGATGTCAGTCAAACGGCGCATGCAATAGAGCCTCTCCCACTACGTTGCCAAGTGGTATCGCCCGATGCTCCGATGATTTTTCTGGACAGCAAAACTGTATACCTTTTGCCATATTTCAAGCATAGAATTACACAAAATTTGGGCTCATTAACCACGCAGAAACCAATAGGGAGGTCGATGAACTTCAGAACATCACAAGGATGCGCCTCATATTTAAGATGAATCCAATATCTTTTCCATATCCCATCATTTATCGAAGCAAATAAGAGCGTGCAACTTGGGTTGCGCTCATGATTACACTATCCATGAAAACCTACGATCGCTAATTCCTATGCATATTCTTGCAAAATCTCAAACAAATTTATCGCTTTTTCGGAACTCCCTTACGGAATTGTCCGCTTCACTGTTCAATAGTTTCAACTCACGGACTGCTGAAGCTACACCTATGTGATTTGCCGAGCTTATTTTGCACCACTCCAAGATCTTCTTTAACACCGTTGGAACAAATCCCTTGAAGCGGTAAAAAAAAATTGCTTGATCTTTTGATTGGAGCAGACACAATTTTATTTATTTCCGTCATTCTACAGGAGATGAATCAACGGTAAAAGATCTGTGCAAGAAGTCAGATTAATTAATGTATTGAGCCTGTACTAGTTTTATTTCTCATTCGCTGGTGCCGTGCTTGCGAAAGTTGATGGTGCGGTGAGCGGAATGCAGAAGCGCTCATCATGCCAGCTCCTCTTGCATGTTTCCCCACTTCTTCTTCCTAGACAATGAACGAGTGAAAACTGTATTTTCTATAATTCTATCTTATAAACGGCCATGAAACGGTAGCGGCCTCTAGACCTTCGAATGCATCGCACCATCGTCGATCCAATCAATGCGCCTGTGTGTACGGTACAATAAATGTTTCTTTTAGTGTAATAATGTGGTCCAACAACAACATCGATAAGTTTTCTGTGCCAGAATAAATATAAATACATATGTAAATTGGACAGTGGTCAGCAAAGAGGAGTGATTTTTTTTTGAGCAGACTTATTTTCATTTCCGCTCCGCAGAATTCCAATTTACAAATCTGCAAAAAAAAAAAAAAAACCGCAACCGAAGAATCTTTCAGGCCTCATTCTCGGCGATATCGAGTCCAATACAAGCCAACGTAGAGAAAGCGTGAACCTCAGCAGCAAGTAAGGTCTACCATATTTCAAGCAATTTGATAGGATTTTATGACTCTGGAAGTGACCATGTATTTTTTGTTTTTAAACAATTTAGCAACGAAGTCGTTAGCATTACCGATGAATACAAATTACTGTGCAAACAGGAATGTGAATAGCAAAGGAGGCAACAACTGCTTTAATAGAAATAGTTCTAAAAACTCTTTGCAGTTATGCACCAAAATTAAGATTATTGCGTTCAAAAGATTTACATCTTGCACTCGTGAGAGTGGCATAAGAGAACATTTTTTAGGAGTTTTGCACATATTTCTATCAGACAATCTTATAAGAATGGCGATTCTAGGCATAACTGCACACCACATCACGTATAAAAATTCAAAAAAAGTCAAGCTGAAATTTTCGAAATCAAATCAAAACAAACAAGTGAAAAATCGTCCTAGAGGTGCAGTCATGGTGCGTAAACTTTGCATTCATTCCCATTTCTATTACTTCAGCAATTTTGCCTTTGGTCCTATATTTGTCTTGCGCTGAACTCCTCCTTCCAGGGTCCATGTCGTTTGCCTTCATTGTCTGGCTGCACTTGCCATCAGCGTGCCTTTACCCAGAGCTCGGTTTTGTCAGGAACTGATAGAAATTTGAAATGATAGCGCGCAATCAAACACCCATCCAAAGAGAAAGATAAATCCGCATCTGGTCATTTATTTAGCAGCGGCAGAATTAGATGGACGCTAACATATCCAATTGTTTAGCGCGCATCCTTTATAATCTTAATTTTATTTTTGCTGGGAGCTGTGATGCCTTTCTTCAACCTATGTGTGCATTTGTGGGAGGAAGTAGTCCACAGACAGTTATCACCACTATCATTGCAACGCTATGGGCAAATCGATAAAACATTTCGGAACGTGAATTCGACTAGTAGTTTTTCAATATTTACTTCACTTATGAAAGCTCACTCTTATTGATACAATTGATAGAATGCTGACAATAATTTGACGATTGTAAGGAGAAGGATGTTGAACTTCTATATTTCCTGCACGTATTGATGTGTTTTTTTGCGCCATGTGCGTGCCCTCGTGTAGGCGGCGGTGTATTTGCGCCATGTGCGTGCCTGTGTATGTGACGGCTGCGCTTGTCCCAGTTCCTGGCCTTAAAATGTAAATGAAGGGGGTCAATTTTTATCAAGTCAAAGAGGTCTTTTCAGGATGAAGTTTTGTCACGATGAACAAACACGGAAGTCTTCGAAAGGGTTTAAATCCTTTTTCCTCATACGTTTCGTTGATTGTAAGCCCTTATATGTTCCGACTTTTGGTTCCTGAGGGCACACTCCTTTATAGCATTTTCTCAGGCGTCTGTTGTCGTTGACATGTGTAGCCTTGCCATAGCAACTAATAGCCTTGTAATGAATAATTTGCTGCCTGAACTTTAACGGCAACTTTCACCCATACAAAGTTGTTTTTAATAGCATTGCCAGCAACTGACTTGCACTTTAAATTTCAACAATAATCTTTCGATTCTTGTACATGCTGAAAATAAAAGGCCAGCAACTTATAAGTTCCTACAGTGGAAAGACATCACATGCATCCATACGCTTCAGGAGCGTTTGATGTGCGGATGCAGGACCTTCAGGAACAGGAGCTTTTGATCTCTTCAGGAGGTTTTGAAGAGAAAGAAGTTACAGATCGCAGCGGAATATGACGTCAGTGTCATCTACAGCTCAAGCTTCATTTACACAAATTTTAGCAAAAAAGTGACGCTAAACTCGAACTGTGACACGTGAAAGGTCATCGCGTTGGTGAATTTGATACTTCCGAGAATGTAAGTGATTTCTCATAGCTGTTAGCGGAGGCCGGCACTCAGTGTGCATATTACTGATAACTGGAATGACGCAAAATTTAAGCAATTTGAAGAATTTTGCTGCAGTATTCTCAGACCTAAACACATCCCTGCCTACAATTCGTAAGAACCGGCTGCGTTCAGATCCAGTGATCAAAAGTATCTTTAAAATCCCATTGTCTATTGGAAGCCGACTTTTTTGCCATCAGCTGGATTGAACTGTGGTGCTACAGGTAAATAACATGAGTTTCTATTCATGACTTCAAATTCGCCCACGGCACTGCTATTAAATCGCGGAAACTGCTTTCACTTTGAAAAGATTCGAATATATTTTCCCATTTGTGGGCAACTTATCTCACAAGAAACGCTCTATAATTAAGCGAGCATGGTCACCTTCTATATCTAAATTTCAGTGAAAGTTTCATTTCGTGAGAAACTCATTCTTAGAAACAAAATGTTTGTTGAAATTTTCAAGTGAGAATGATAGAAACAAATACACTAAAAGATGGTAAGGTTTCTAGGTGAGAGGATGCACGAAAAGGGACAATCAAAAGCAATAAAAATCTATTTTAACGTTTTTTTCATATCGTGGATTGCATAAATTATCACTTCATAAAAGGCTTAAAACCTGTTAGAAGGCATCAAAACTTCAACTGAAAAAAGCATTTTTCTATATGTTAATATTGGAAAAAACCGTCAGAATTCTACAGAGAATCCAGAAATATATGTCAAAGAAGCGATGAGAATCTCATAAAGACGAAACGGGAAATGTTTTATCGAAGGAAGGTGAATTTGCCAGCTAGCTGAACTCCAGTAACTATTGCTACTTTTCACTGTCCACTGCTGTTCACAGTTTGTGAGAGAACGCACTGTTAAAACGTTATAAGCATATAAATACTTAAAGCAGTTGGGAATTTGAGAAAGGAAGTGGGAAGGAAAGAAGATCAATGACAATTTTGCGTCCACATGAATCTCTATTCAAAAAAAAAATTAAAAATAAAAAATAAAATAAAATAAAAAATTCGTAGGGCAAGTTTGTCAGTGAATTCAGATGAGGAAAGGAAATTAGTGAAAAAAATTATCTATGGTTGTATTCCCTTGTCAAATCTTCACTAATGCGCTTTTTATGTGATTATAATAGTCTTAACAGTTTCTTTACTTAATCAAAATGCACCCATTGTTCGACGTGGCACAGATCGTGCTTAGTCTAATTCTGTGTTATAAAAGTGATCAACCATCAGCAACGAGAGAAGGACTGAATGCAGGAAAGAGAAGGGAGAAAGAAACAAAAAAAAAAGCTCAAACACCTAGTGGTTTGTTCAGGAGAGAATAACTAGGCAGTGATGTCAAGGGTGCCGCTATTGTTACAACGATCTGTTTCATTTAAACGATCTGATTGATGTGAAAACCTATCATTGAGGCAGTGCTCGAAAATATTTCGAAAAAACGCTACTGATCGGATAAAACACTGCAATTGTGGGTTTTTTCTTTCGAAAACGTGCTTAAAACTCCCATTCACTCTACTGCAATATGTTTACAATTTTTTAGCAGTTCTTTGCAAAGAATTCTTTTCTTATAGAAACTTGCGACTTGATGAATCCACTCAAATATTATTTGCTTATTTGCACATTCAAGTAAAACTGACAAGAAAATGCTTCAAACGATGAAATCATTGATTTCCAGATGAATAATTCTCAGATAAATAATTACATGTTTCATATAAATTTCATCAAATTGTGCGTTTTAATCTCTCGATTCAAGTTCGTTCTTTCTAGCCTTGTTCTGTGATTACTGCAAAAAAAAATCTGTTAATAATCTTTAAAAATCCTTTGAGGATGATTCACAGAGGAAAAAAAAGAAAAACTTCAAAAACCAAATCCTCAGGTCTTTTTGAATCACCACAAAGCATCGAAGCAGAAGCACTCGAATGAGTGCTTCTGCTTCGATGCTTTAAAGTTCACAGGACAGTCCCTATATTATTTCCCAAAATATAAAGTTCTTGTCCACTGACTATAAATCACGTTTGCAACAGAATGCCGAGGCAATCGTTTAAAGCATGTTAAAGCCTTAGGGAATGCTGCCAACATCGAAATGGTAAATAATGAGTAAAAGATCATATTTGCGGTGGCCTGATATGAGAACGGCCTCGCAGACGTTGAAGCATTACAATATGAGTGAATTTAAGTTTCGCGATCATATTAAAACTCCTATCAAATAGGTTTTCTTAGATTTTTCCTCAGAATGCATTTCACTGTCCATATTGGAAGATGCATACCCAGGGGTCGGTGATTATTAGCAGTGTTGAACAGTAGAGGATGGCAGTGAAGCGTAAGACAAACAGCTCAAAGAAAATAACTCAACCCTTCAAAACAAATTTTGTTTCAGTGCTTTATTTTTTTGGCAGCTATAGAGACGCGCATGAAAACTTATATCATACAGAGAGAAACGCATTTGGTGCTCGCCGAAAGGGTAGCATATATTTACTTGTTTAGCTGCTGTTAAGAAGTCGCTGATGTCTAACTTCTTTCCAGAATAATGAGCTCCGATTCTTCTCTTATGAATTCACAATTAAAACATCTTCACGGCCAAGGAGCGAGAGCATCGAGAATATTGTACGTTTTATCGAAACACTTGTGAGTACATTTTATCGCCCCCAACTTTTTCGAGGATTATGGGCACCTCTTTTAGAGGCAGAGGAGGCCACATTTTCAGATTACGTTAGCTCAAGATGCTTGAGAGTGGGCAGTCTATCTCTCAATGAAATCTTCGAAATTAACCTAACCTATTATTCTTGGAAGTGACACGCCGAGCATTATATATTCAACTTCAACGCGTAACGTCTCACGCTTCTTCGATTTGATTACACAAAAGTTATTGCATATTTATTCGCAATTCTCATGAGGAACCGTAATTCTTTTTGCATAAGCGGAGGTTTATTCGATGGCTCTTTTTTAACTAGAGAGGGTTGCAGAAGGGTCGTTTGCAGAATAGCTCTTGTCACATTGGAATAAAAGCGTCTATTTTAGTCGTTTCTCCTCCCCTTTCTCTCGACTTTTTTCGAATGGTTTCGGACACTTGCGTGTTCCTTCTGCATTTCATCTGCATGTTTCACATCATCTAGTTTAGTTGACAGAGTTAGAGAGCGGATTCGCACCTGTTTGCACGATTTCAGGAAGCAAAGATGTTAATTGCCTTGCTTTTATTAAAGTCATTCTTCAGCTTCTGTTTCAAAGTTTCGAATTTCACCTTACGTTACCTCTAGAAGCAAGCTCAAAGAGTTCAAGGAAATGAGACCCCCGTTTCACTTCTACTACAGCCGTTCATTTTGCGCATGAATGGAGAGAGTGGTACTAAACGAAACGAAATCAACCCGTTTTGCATATGATAAGGCTCTTTTCAGCACGGTAAATGTGACTGCATAAGCGGCAACATCTGCGAAATCGTTTTCCATCAATGCCTCAAAACCTCGAAAACAATCAACCGGAAGTATGGTAACAACGACTCAAACCATTTTTGCCCTCGTTCTTAAGAGCTTAATAAGGTAACTGCATAAAATGAGCCATTCTGAGTCGTTTACAAATTTTGCTCGGAGTTTTTTGCATTTTTGAAAAAATTTGCTGAACGTTCACGACATCGCTCAAAGCGTCCAAGATTTTTCGAGTAAAAAGTCCCCATTCTCATGAGAGGCATTAATGAAAGCCAAAGAAGTTGCCATCATAACGTGAAAGGGCAAGCCTCAAATATTCTCCACGCAGATGTATAATCATCAGTGTCGACGAAGATTTTCTGTAAAAAACCTCTCAAGAATTTATTCATCTCACTATCTTTCAGACACAGCCTTAGTCTAGTCTAGCATCTTCACGAACATCTAACTCGATCAGAAATTATAGAGTGATAGAAAAGAGAAGGACACCTATGGCAGCAAAACCCTTCAGGACCGCCTAATCGCTTCAATATTGATGCTTACAGCCTTGCGTTATCTGGATGCATTCAGAAACCTTTTTTCACTCAAGCTTTGGCGCTTTTTTTTTTGCAATGAATGTAGCTGAACGAAGAGTTGCGAACATCAACTTAACAAAATGTTGCGAATGACTTAAAGTCCGTCTGATGTCTCGACTAGTTCAAGACCTCCTTTACGGAGACTTCTATACAAATTGTCCCATTAAGGCCTGATTAGTGGCACATTTGTTTAGACAACTAATCACTATTGTAGCAGATGAAGCTCAAGTTCGAGGCCATCTTATTTCAAAATTGACGCTTCAACTAATTCAGGTGCAGCAATAGACTCTGGTGGCCGAGCATACTCACCATTGCTATTCCTTCCCACAATGAACGCAGTGAACCTAGAGAACAAATCGCATTTATACGTGACACTGAGATTAGACTAAGAACTCCATTCTTTTGATTCAGATATAATTCTTTGGTTCATCTTATCCCAAACTTTATTCCCTTTTATTATTATTTCGACGCTTCTGTTGCACTTAACACGGTCATCATCCAAATCGATGCACAACGATCAATGCAGCGTACACAAGAGAAACGATCAAAGATTTGTGGTGGATAATCTCTGCAGCTGTGCAAAGGCGGCACTAAACATTCGTTCGTTATGATGGAACCTGTGGCGATCTCTGCAAATAATCTCTCGATGAATGGCTATTGAAAGAGCTTGTTAAGGTCTCTTTTAACGAATAATGTGGCATATATAGTGCCCAATAAACGTGAGAAAGCACGAATATAGGTCACTGATCAGTAATAAAAGTGAACGCCACAACCAATGAAGCATGGCAAACATTCCGTTTCATTGAACTTAATGAAACCAATTAGGCAATCCAACCTGTCAATTAAAGCGGATCGTCTTCATGAGAAGACGACTAAAAAGCAGTCGTTACAGGAATATTAAGCGGAAAATTTACAGAAATGATGGAAACCATATTATGTTGTTTACATGAAACTATTATTCCACGAAACTACATTGCCGCTTGACATGAATTTAACTGAAGCGAAAATTTCAAATAGGCGCAGAGACTGGCAGTAGTCTGCAACTAGTGGGATACCTTTCGGTTGCAAGAGCAGACCTGGTCCTATCCTTTCCAACTTGTATCAAAAAGCAGCACTTCCTCATATTTTCAGTCGAAAATGAGAATCACCGCTTCCCTCCCCCTACCCATCCACCCCCCCCCCCTTCCCCCGACAAAAATAGAAAATTTTGTTTCTCTGCGAAGATCGTCATCTGTAAACAACGATCTGACCATAATATGAAGCGCGAGGAGAATCTACCTACGTGCCAAAGGTTTAACAACGCAATATTCTTGCCCACATTTCTTCGAGTTGTGTTACTTCACTAAGCGACGGTTACATTGGATTAATTCTTTCCAAATTGAAGGGCATACAAGTACTATGAAGCTTCAAGAATAAATGCCATCAAAAGGTGAATAATTAATTCATTGGCAAGTGAGGAAGCACCTCTTATTGAAAAAAAAAAAAACGACCAAGAATTAACTACAGACGCCAAGGAAGCCCAACAAACGACGAGATGAGCCAACTAACGCGCGAACATCGATAAGAGATCGGCAAATTTTGAAGCGAAGAAAGCGAAATGGCGCAGAAGAATATGAAAACGGCGTCTGAAGCACACTCATCTCAATGGCACTCTCGGGTATTCTGGAAAGAAGATCTGAATCAGCGAAAATTCAGATGTCGGTCCGATTAAAACGCATACTGGGCAATGTCAGCTTATCAAGCTGCAACATCTGATGAGAACGCAACAATGACGACTAGATAGACGAACAATTTTTCGATTTCCACTCACTGAACGGAATTCTTATTCTTGAAAATGGATGTTTGGAAGACAGAATAAGGAAGAAGGAGAGAGAGAACGGAGAACCAGAGGAAGACAGGAAGCACCTTTCTATTTTTGATAGAGTCTGAACGATATTTCAACCAAGAGAAATCACCCTTAAACGCATTACTGCGGCGCATGTCTATATGCGCGTATTTTTATTTGGGTATTTGTCTGGATGTTAGGTAGTTTGAGTTGGGATTCGCTAGAACCAGATTTGAGAAATCTGCTGAATAAAACACTTGCAATAGTATAACTTGATCAAAAATATTTGTTGCCCACTTTGAAGGCGTTTAACGGCGTTTTCGGACACTCATAAGGCATTTATTTGTGTCGAAAAAGAAGTGAGAGCTAAAAAACTTATACGGACTTTATTTCAACTTGCACAGGTCAAGCCATAAGAAAACGAATCCTTTGCAGAGGATTCGCGTTTGCGGTGTGATATCTTAAAAATTCGGGACAAAGTTCCTCATTTCTGTTGTCGACACTCAATGCATTTGCTGTTCAATTCAACGGATTGTAAATACATATTTCATGCAAATACAACTTCTCTTGCATGCCTCTCCACTTATTTAATACTGAAAAATTTTTCGCTGTTTGAACTAAAAACTTTTCGTTGAACTGCACCTAGGCTTGTTGCTATGCCGTTTCCGAAACCACACCTCAACATCTTCAGTCTGACATGAAAGTCATCCTTGCACACAAGATAAAACTTTTGGCGATATCGTTATTTGTGAACGTCGCTGCGACTCATACACAAGCTCACATCGACCTACAGAAGTAAAACATTTTATTATTGATTGAATATAGAACCACCACGCAATTGCTACATTTGCAGACAGTCACAGTAATCGGGAGGAGCGCAAGTTTTGCCGATACTACTGGAAGTGAGTTACTTCATGTTGTGATTAATGGAGTCTACAAGTTCGCATTGGTAAATAGGGAAACGATAAAAAGTGCTTCACTCCATAGCAGCATTCAAAAGCCACTCTTGGAATATACGTGCCAGAACTCTCTCCCCTCCTGCTTTCCGCTCCTTATCACCTGACTTCACCCACGCTCATGGTTGCTGAGAATAAAAAGATGAATGAAAAAGTTGTGATAAATCGTTAAGCGCTACGTATCATACGGAAGATGATAATAAGGACTACGTTTACCTGAATCACCGAACATATATTTAGGTTAATCAGATTCTCTAGCATATTTGAGTAAAAGAACGCTAATACGATGCTTGACAACGCATGAAGGTCATCGTCTTAGAGTAAACAAAGGCGTCATTTTCAATGTCCACTTTCTTTCTCCACCGGAAAAACATCATATGAAGCGTCGACATCGCATTTATATCAGCAGATGCCAGTGCCACTTCAACAGCTGATTCATTCGCAATTTTCAGACATTCTACATGCGCATTTATGCAATTAAAAGCTTGCAAGTGTTTCACTGTTTGTGCCAAAAAGCGTCCTTTTCGAGAACGGTTTCTTTGAGGAGTACATTAAGTTTTCATCAGTCAAGACTACTGTATATGCGTTCTTCAAACACAATCACCTGAGTTCGGAGAGGTAAATTTGCATCCATTCAGCTCTTCTACTCAATGTTACCTGATGGTAATGCAGCATGGACGCGTAGTTTTGCAGCATTTTGCAGCTTTTTCGTCATCAAACAGCACGCATCCCTCATTTCAAACACATCGATTATGCGAGAATTAAATTGAATTCACAATTTTTTCAGCCACTTTCACGATCGTTCGATGGACAATCATTGAAGCATTCGTATGAAAAAAACGCTTAAGCAGACAATTTGACATATGATTTGGTATATTCGATGATTTCTAAAAACTGCCCAGCCATCGTTCGTTGTTCAAAAATTCCACTTGAAGAACACAATACTTATTTAAAAACGTTTCCAAATAGATTATTAAGTGCGCAAATCAAACATCACTCAAAGATTATCGCTGCTTTTATTGTTAATCTCACTAATCTCGTGAATGTTAATCTCACTCGTGAATAAATGCTATGAAATTGCATTTCCTCGAATTATTATCTAATTTAATTAAACTACTTTAAATCGGAATAAAATTCGATGCTTACCACATTACAGGAGGGACACTTTAATAGTCTTTTCCGATGATTTTCTTGATTATTTATATACTTCTTTTCCGATGATTTTCTTGATTATTTATATACTACGAAACATGTGCCAAATGAACGCAAGATTACTTCATTCAAAATTGATCATGTCCATTGGTGAGAATCTGATTATAAAAGAAACATTGCTCATCTTCCTATTCAGATATCAACTAGAGAAAATTCCAAAAATGCAGGCCATACTTTATTCCTGTGATAAGTATGAGTGGTTAGTCACCCCGGTAAAGAAATGTAATAAATCTGAAATTTGCATCTCCATTTAACAAATCAGATATTCCTCATAAATTTTTATACTGATCGGTATATTATCAAAACCCTTTCGAGCAAAGAATTGATGTGTCAATTGAAATTATCCAAGGGATCAAGGGCAACTAATTGATGAGGATCGGATATGAATCAATATTTTCTAAAGAAATTTCGAACTGGCATCCAACTCGAGAAAATAATGCTAGTTAAGCAGCACCTGAAGATGTCCGCGAAAGAAAGCTACAGACCAGGCTGATAGTATCATCTTCAGGTGGCGGTTATTTTTAGTACGTGAGGAGAAGTGTAACCAGAGCGTGGTGGGAAACGAAAATTTTGTGTTCGGAAAAAAAAGGATCGAGTTTCTACGGGGGAGAGGGGAGGAGGGGCGAAAACTTTGAGTTTGAGTAACGTTGCATCCTCTGTATTTCTTTTTCTTCTAGCCAGAATCGTTACTGCAATCTTCGCAATGAACTTCCTAAAACTTTCATGATAGAGCTGCTCTGTAAGTTCATCTCTACAGAACTCAGTGATTGCTGACAAAGCTCAGTGATAAAGCTTCACTGAAAACGGAACCACTCCATCAAACCAGACACACTTTGTTTCAAAAATAGCAACAGACCAAATTAAATTTTTCCGACGTGCACAAATTTCGCACAAACACAAAATCTTGATAGCCTATTGAACAAAATGAAGCAAGCAAAACAGCAGGTGTGAAGGCACACCAGCAACGTCATGCCATATACACTTTCGACATTTCAGCCCACCTCATCGAATTATTATTCAAGAAACAGCGAGACAACGAATGAAATGAATGACACCGCGCCACCTACCCGTATGACAGTACTCGAACAAAAAAATTCTCGAAAATTATCAACGCATCATGTGCAGAACAAATTTGCATACTTATTCATAAGGCAGTGAATGCTCGCGGATCACAATAAAGTGCATTTCTGTACAATTTTAGAAAGCGCATGCAAAGTCTCTTTCAACAGGGAAGGACAACTGTAATATGAAACGCGCCACAGGGTTAGTCACTTTGCACATGTTCTAAAGCAGAACGCTGAGCTGGGCAAGCGCAAATGCAATATGAAGTGGAGAATTGATGATTCTGATGAATTATTTATTTTCAGCATACGTTCATTGGATATCATCAAGTGAGAAGAAGCATAAAATGCATGATGTGCTAGGAATAACAGATTTCTGTGCTATGTCTAGAACAGCTCCCACATTCAATGATATCACTCCTTTACAAGTAACAATATTGGCATTTGGCTGAATCTCTTCGGTCGAAACAAAACCTTCCACCGAGTTTCGAGTGAACAAGTGAACAGATAAAGTAATATAGGCATTGTCAATGAAATGAAAGAGAATATTGATTTTAGGGTATTGAGAACGGGAGTTACTTGAATTATTACTGAACCAATCCTCGTTCGACAAACCTAACTCAAGACAGCATAGAAAGAATATTTTGAATTGAATTCGTTTCACTAATAGTGCCGCTTCAATTACATCTTTGCATCTCAGCTAAAATATGCTGAATTCCATCGAACTAAAATTGATGCTGATGTTCTAAGATCGACGCTCAACCAACCCAAGGTCAATAAGAGAACAGTAAATTGAGGTTTATATAGAGGGATACATATGCGTAACGGTTTGCAACCTTTCTACAGAAGTTGAACAGAATGCACAAAAACCTTGAATGATCTCAAGTGCGCAGCCTACTGATTCCGACAGAAATCCTGATAATGCATTTGCCTCAGAAGGAAAACTCAGAGATAACAAAAAATTTCCAGAGAAATTAAATTGGTGGTGGAGGTTTCATTGTGGGGACGCTTACTTTTCACGGTTGAACGTTTGGTAGGAGGCAGCAGCTGCATGTGATATTACAAATGTATAAAAAGGGGCACTTCTTAAGTTTCGAACGGAGCAGCCTTGCCAGAAGAGGCAGTAGTTATTCCTCTCCTCATTTCTGCGCATTCCCACTCCCCGCTCAGTCCACGGTGATGGGGAGGTGTGTTGAGGGAAGGTTCCGTGACGCAGCTGATGCCTTGAAAATATGTGTGAAGGTAATGCACAAGCTAATGCTTGGAAGATCAGCTAAAAGTGTATTCGGGATTGACGTTGCCAATACAAAAAGCCAACAATTCCAAGCTCATTCAATATGTTTAAGTAAGGAACTAGTGAAAAATAATTTGGCGCATTCTCTAATTTTATTGGATCAATTTGTAGTTCTCTGATTTTTTGCATTTGTGCAAAAAACGCTCTCATTCAAGGGACTAAACAAATGCAAACCCCACATTTCATGAACTTACAGTTTTTGTCGCAGTATCTTTATAGAAAAAAATATTAATGTTCGCTATGACGTGGATTTAGAGCTCTATCTTGCAGCCAACGAAAAGTACCAGAAAAAATGTTGGATCTGTGTGCTTGCAATGCTGCTAGTCGAGCTCTTTGCACAGATTTCACCTTAGAATAACACCATTAAAGACAAACTTGATCGCATTCGAGACCTTTTTTCGTTTATGTAAGGATAATACCAAGCATTTCAAAGGATTTTGCGACGAACAAAAAAGTGCTGAGGACATTTTCTGATCAACTAGCAAGAAAAATGAGATGAAGTCATTATTCCCTGATATCCATTACACTGCTGAATTTAACTGGAGTGAAACATCCTTACATGGCGCCAGTATAGAAAGAAGACAACTTAGAAAGAAACACTGATGGGAAAATAGCTATAGAGAGAAGCGTGAAGGATTGATGAGAACGTCCGTGAAAACGAATAATGCTCGCAGGTGAAGTTCAGCACTCTGTAATTTTCTCATCCTATATATTTGAAACTTTTTCAGCATAAATCTGAATATGTGCCCAGCGCTGCGATCTACACACATGTCTCCGACAGGTGATCTCCGACAGATGAACAAACTTTGCAGTTTATGAAAGCCTTGCGCTACCGTTCGCTATTGAAAATGATGAACTCATAATATGCTACCACAGTTATAAAATTGCTTTTATCACGCCTGTTTCTGCATGCTCGAGCATGGGAAGTCGTTTAATGAATTTAAAAATGAGCATTATATAGCATTATGTAAAGATGACTCATAAGTGAACATGCATAAATTATAATGTATTAAGCAACCGAAATGATATGCAATGTTTTACTTTAGTGCTCTAAAACGATCATAAACAATAATGTGAAGAAAAGCACATAAAACATATCGATCAATAGGAATTCTCACTCGCAGAATGGATTATGACAGACTCGCATGCATGTGTGTGCATCCGCTTCCTTTGGCTACGGAAGCATGCGAAGATTCAAGAAATTTTGTGAAATATGATACATACTATAGAGTAGAGTGATCTTATAAACTAACCCTCAATTTCATCCGTTATCTTCGAAAAAGGATGTAAACGCAAGAAAGCCCCTGGAAAGTTGTATGCATCTTTTGACTGGTCGCGATCCATTCTGCAGTAATCGGCATCGTTAGATAGGATGAATGGATGCGAATCCTTTCAAGATTTTAAAGAACCTCACTTCTACCAAAACATGGCTTCTTTATTGTGTAGCTTCATTAGTTTCTGCAACTTGTGAAAGGAGCTGACCTATTGAGGGGAATGCCAAAGCGGAACAAGCTTATCTGACTCGTTACTTTATATGTTTTTCAACAATTAGAAAAGCCTATTAGATGGTCTAGCGCGGTAAGCCCTCCTGCAGTGACTTCGTGACCAGACCGTTTCACATATTTCATACAAGCATAATCATTAAACATATATCCATAACACATCACATTTTAACTAATTGAGCGCATATGCAAGCTTCTTGCTGAAAATTTGGTCATTCGAAGATCCGCTTTATGAGCGCTTTATGATTTCATCGCTCAATTGTTAAATTTTGAGCGAAAATTCATGTAAGCATGCGCTCGCATGGTGCTGCCATGATAGTTTTTCTTAACGCATAGTTTTCAATAGCACGTAATAAATGGCTAGTTAAATTGATCACATATTCTATATTCAGCAGTGCCCTCACATTCCGAATATGGGGAATGAGCCACAAGCAGTTAATGAAGTTTACCGCGTCGGAAATGCCCTTTCCAAGCAGTCACCAGCACTAATTGGAAAATCTTGTGCTCTATGCTGCACCACATTGAATAATAAAAGATACTGCGAACAGTTTGCTGCTTCTTTTGCTTTCCGAGTCAATAATTTAGAATTGGCGCAATTTTCAAAGTTTTTGATTGAGTTCATTTGGTTCACTAATGATGCGAAGTTGCAAGTGTAAAAATTCTCTGCGCTTCCTTTCTCTCGCCACTAATTTACTCACTAGTGATGTTTCCACTGCCGTTCACCAGGAATTGCACGTTAATTGCTGTGAGGAGGCAAAAAGGAAAATCCCTCTGAGATGCACTAAACTTTTACCCGTATCGTCTGACTTACGCGTTACAAATTAATCTACGAACGGCAGCAACTGCCAACGGCCGTGTTTATAAAGGTATCATGTTTTGACAGCGTTTGATAGCGTTATCACAATGTCCTAAAAATGTTTACTAGGAAATCATAGTTGTTTGTTAAAATTCGCCAAATCATCGATCTTTGTTGCTATATCACAATCATGCTTTCCATTTCACAATCAAGCGGAAGTGACGGACGCGGTACCTGGAGGATGGAACTGAGAGCAAAGAGAAAGAAACAGCTGCATCATCCACTGCTTTGGAATGTCAAGAGTAAGTGGAACTTTTGACTGAAGTGGCCGAGGGACACTAAAATATCTACAAAGAGGATTTCAAATCTGCTAAGAGGAAGTCATACCAAATATGGATGCCTCCGAAGGAAGCCTCTATGGTACTATGGGTGCAAATGATTGCGTGTTTGCATATCTGAATTGCCGCATTTGCATCAAATTCTTGCCGGATGCATCGAAGAGCACAATGTGCTGGAATTCTTGTGGTGTCTGAACCAAGCTCCTCATTAATGACGGAGATTCTATCCACCCAACTCTTTCTATATCATGTTTCTTTTTCTGGTGGTTCCGAGTATCTTATCGTTCCTTTCATAAAATGGTGCACATCACATTACACACATATCTTGTCGCAACGGATAATGAAGCCGTAGCCTGATGCCGTACAAATCTATTTTCTGTGCCCTAAGGTAAAGTGTCTCGCTCTAGTCTAGTTTTCCGTCCAACCGGCTCTCCTCACACCTCAGAAAGATGCCTCAGACGCTGATAATCGGAACTTCTAACACAACTGCTAGAAAGGAATGAGTCGACGATTGAAATCAAGTTAGTAAAGCATCGATCTGTGTAGCTACTGATAACCACAACTGCAGCAAGAAACAGTATTTATTCCTCCATTTGCTTATGAGGTATGCAATCTCCCATCAATAACACCTGACACCTTCACTTAATGATCCCGGTGATGCGTTTTACTTATGAACTGCAAATAGCTATGCGATTTGAATAATTTTTGAGCAGGAATCAAAAAATTCGTTTCTAACGGTACCGCTTCTGTGAATGATGAACAAAGTCGGATGCATGAAACTATCCTTTATTTTTCAGTTGCCATTAAAACCTTTGAAAAAGGTTTTTGAAGAATAAAGTTGGAAACGTATTTTCTACGAACCAATACCACTACTATTTTTATGTCAACTTTACTCTTTTGGTCCTTCCTAAACGAAAGTACAAGCTCGCATTTAAGTGGTAAAAGATGGGAAAAAAGGTTGCGTGAACGAACGAGCAACCAGCCGTTCGTGTGTCAATGACGTTTCATTAGCATATAGCGAATCGGTGTATACGTGCATTGCAATAATGAGCGACGCTTGCTGCCAGCCGCAAAAATAACCGAATCAATAGGCTGATGAGTGCTTAGAGCATGCGCATCGGTGCAACTACGACAACGATCGACGACGTTTGATGTGTCTTCACAACTTGTTTGCATACTTTCGGGCTTTGTCAAACGCACATCTCTATGACAGCAGCATCCATGTTTTCTAGCGCAAGTGTACTGAATAAATAACTTTGATCGTAAGGAGACAGTGTGACGAATGCAAATCGTTGGAAAAGATGGAGTAAGCGAAAGTATGCTCTGCATTATTCAGTAAGATTCAGCACCGTTTCTGATCGCTTTCGTTCAGGTATCGATGGGCAGATGATGAAAACGTCTTGCAAAAGAATTTATTACCTCCGCTCGTCCACCATCACCAAGTGAAGTAGCTGATGGACAGGAAATGCTGCGATGAAATTAGCCCGACCGGTGGAATTTTATGGCATATCACATATCCTCACGGGCAAAGATTATGTTTTCACTATCGGTAAGACTAACAATCTTTTTGATGCTTTCTAATAACCTCCTTCATTCTTATACCATGGCAGTTGACAAGATTGTTGTGATCTCGGCCACATACAACGCAGAGTTGCTTCATATCTTCGCTGCGCTTTATCCCGCCCACCACGATAGTACGATCTCAGAGATGAACTTCATTCTTCAACAGCTGCCAACCGCTGCGTGCTAATAGTGCGGTCTTCCACTTCGTTACCGGGACGTACTATTATTTATTTCTGCAAGAATTACAGTAAAAAATTGGTACTTTTCTTAAAAAAATAGTTTCACTTTTTTCAACATTCTGAGGCCGAACCCCTCTGCTTCCAGAAAGTTGAGCAGGCAGATGAGTTCCTCGAGTACCACAACCAAGCCCTTCGTCTACTTGATTCTTCAGGATGCTTCTGGAGACGTTCAACAGCGAAAATGGTACTTTAATCATAGAAAGCCGCCCAAAATGTTGCGATTTTGTCACATCGTTCGATATCATGCTGCCATGTTAGGTGCTTCTTATTCATCATTTTTCAAATTTATTTCTAAGGTTCATCATCCTAACAGTTCAATTTGTGTAGAAGTTTACGGATGTGCAAATGGATTTTGATTTTTGATGCAGCGGAAGCAAATTTCAAATCTTTTGTAATCTTGCCCCTGTAGTCCAGCGAGCAATGCCATAATTTGCAGCTTCCCAGTAAAGTTACAGACGGGAATCGATGGTGCAAAGCGTTGACTTTTGAGAAGACCGGCTCTAAGGATGCGTATATATGGCTCATAAAGCTGAAAGACGCAATAAATAACAATCCAGACAGCTTGGCTTTTCAGATGGCAGTAACCGCGCACGCCGAAAAATCTTTTCAGCGACATCAATAAGTAAAATTGATGGCTAAGCGATGCGATGTTGATAATGCGCCTATTCCAAGAAGTGAATTCAGCTTCAGCTATAAGTGAGGATTGAAATTTTGCGTATCCTCAAAGAAATTTACTCGGAGCAATCCATCTTTCAGATCATTCGAGCTATTTATTACTCAATACAGCTAAACATAACAAAAACAATTTTAATATCTCTGGCTTTTACCTTGGCCTATTGCATTAAGTGATCCTAGTTGTATTCCAATGAATCAAACACATGCGAGAAAACGACACAGCATGAAGTTTGAAAAAGCGAGAACTGTGGATAAGGCATTCCTATGACATCAGTAACGGCTCTTCCATCGATGTTGCTCGGTTGTAGAACTATCTTCTTCGAGGCCTTCCGAGAGGGCTTTCTTCTGCCCAGAGCGACAATTCTGCAATATCTCCGTTGCTCACTGATCGTTCTTCATCAACCACACGTATTCTGCTCACCTCAGCTTGATCCACCTGTTCTCTTATATGATAAGTCAAATTCCTCGAATTTTTTTCGTTCGGAGTGTACTGCCTAAATGATATGCCAAGTTTTATGTTTCCATAGTACCAACTGCCGCTCTAGTCGTCTCCCTTCATTCCTCCTTGGGAGCGTGTTTTGAAGCTGCGCAAAGCTGTAGACAGCTGTAAAACAAGGGACCCATCCAAGATATCGTGCTAGTAAACAGAAAAAGACTGAAGTGAGCAGGAACATACGCTCAATGGTGGACGATCGATAGTCATCAAAAGCATTCAGTTGGCTCCTGTTAGAAGTGAGATGACTCGTCGGAAGGATGCCCTGAACATAGAACTTCATATCGAGTAAGGTGTGGCAAATTATACAGCTGGGAGCTAAATGAGATAAACAGGAGGCCAAGTCTCGTGGAAAGTAACCGCTGCGGCACTCGACAGCGGCGGTAAACGATCATAACGGTATCTGCAATATACCCGTTAGGGATCATGTCGAGATAGGGATCATCGCTCATCTATCCGCTTCGAAGAATCCTTGTAGTGCTCCTTTCTCTAATGCATTCATTCCTTAACCGTTCCCACCCCTCATACAGCTCTTCTATGTAAAATTCGTTTGGTGCTGTTTTATAAATTGACATTTTCATGACATCGCATCTGTCAATAAATAGCTATGCGTATCTATATAGTACTTTCAATTCTTCAATAGCTGAAGCCGAGATTACGCAATTTGACAGGCATAATGCGAAGCACAGAATGCATTGAAACCGCATTTCCCTCAACCTATCGACTGCTGTTTACCTCATTGAAACGTCACCTGAGAAATCAATGCGCATGTTGATTTCTCGCATCAGTAAACATTACTCTCAACTTTGATGACTTCTCCACCTAGCGTTGCCACCTTTTTTGCTATGTCTGCTAAACGCTCGAGTTTAGTTCTCATCAGATCAATGTTTCTTCCTTCCTTCGCTAGCTGCTGCATAACCAATAGTTTCGGAAACATGATATTTGAGGAAAAATGTGGAACGACATAATAGAGTCCAAAATGCTAAATAGGCGAAAATAAGTCGAAACTTGTATGAAACCCTGTATCTATATCTTACATTCCAGTTCCATTTATAGTCACGAGAAAAAAATTAACATTAACTTTGTTATTTGTGCGAAATTGCAGAACATTTAAAAAAATAGCATAAATAGCATTTCGTTTTAAGACATATAAGCAAAGATTAGCTCGTTCTTGGCAAATGAGAGATAAACTGATGTGAACATCTAAGAAAATTAAGCTGCAGAATGCAGCACGAGTAATTCATTTAGACATTAATTCACAGTGTGTTAATGTAGGAATGCTATTATTGTTATGCCTCTACGCCACCGTATACAATAAAATAACTACTGCACCTCCTTTAGATTAGTCCTGCAACGATGTGCCTTAGCAAATCATATTGCAAATGAGAAATTTAACTTGGCATCACACCACTGATCGAAGAAGGCGATTATTCCATTGCAAATGCTTGTACATCATCATATAAAAGATACACTGATATAAGTGAATTGATTCAACCGTAAAATGGATGTCCCCTTGCGGACCGAAGCGTATTAACACAAAATAGGCGCTAGCGATTCGGCTAGAAATTCTTCGTTTGTTCAAAATTTGGGCCACTTTGCACTTGAAGAGAACAGTATCTGTTACCGAATTAAAGTCCTAACGAATCTTATTCCTCCTCAAAATTTCTCAATAATGTGAAAACAACAATAGGTGTTTTTATGACGCTAAAAGAATAGGCAACAGACCATTCAGACACAAAACAGCAAGTGGGCCTGTTTGATGAGTGTGGTTGGACTGGTTGGATTTATAACAATTCATTCCTTCACAGCAACGCTCTGAACTATAACTCGCGCAAATTTGCCGAAAACAACAAAATTATAACTAAATACATTCTAAATATTCATATTTAGCCCCGATTATCTCAAAATGACATTGGAATTACACAGCCGACTTGAAGTTCGCCTTTTAAATTTGACCTTTTTTTGGCGCAATTCTTCCATCTAAAATATTTTTAAAACAATTCGTCTGAACATTCGATGCTCGAAGATATAGAAAAAGATCATGTGGTATAGGCTGAATAAATGCCATTCGATTCAAATCGGATCAATCCAAGTCGCCCTATTGGACGTTTTTACTAGAATTATACGGCAATAGTACAACTGCTGGGACCGTATTAATTCCAAGCCTACTTTCGTATAGGAATATGACATGACATGATATGGTCAAATTGAAGCGTTTTTCATATGCCGACAAAATTTTGTCATCAGAATAGGCACTTAAGAAATATATATCGTTGGAAGAGTTATTAAGCTTGCATATACAACGTTGGCCTAGTTAATAAAAGAAAGAAAAGGTTAGTCGCAATGAAGAGTTCACTTCAACGAAGCTGCTCTTATCCGATCGCAAAGTTCACTTATCCGATTTCCTGCATTGCACAAAACAGTTGTTGGAAGTGTTGAATAATATAATTCAGCCTTTTTTCATACAGCAATCGAATGAGGGAATTAGAGGACAACATAAAAATATGCATAGCATCGTCCTGATAGTTCAAAAGTCATATCCAATTACCACATTCAATTTGCTTGAGTATTCATAATGGCATCTACGCTCCACAAATGGAACACAATGAAATTACAGAAGTGGAAATATTTGAAATTCCTCTCATGCATCAATCGAGCTCAGTGCTTATGCGCTGTAAGATTTTTAGTCACTCGTACTGAAAAAAGGCATTCGAGTTGAACCGACACACAATACTCCTAAACGTCCTCATCGATCGTGTCCTCATAAATCTCCTCATCGGTTCATCTAAGTTCTGTCCCTTCAATAATTCCATAACATCGGTTCATCTCCGTCAAATAGGTTTTCATATCTCTTTCCTTCTATAATCATATAAAGGACTTAAGAATGAACTTTCAACCTTCTTCATGATTTTGCTATGCAAACTTTCGAAGGCGACAATTTGACATCAAGTAGAAACAAATCACACAGATAGTGGAGAAATCTCACCACAGTAATGTGCTCTGCAGCTCCCCTTCAAGAGATCGAAGAGAGATAGAGAAAGGCAGGAAGAGGGAGAGAGAGGAAGGAAGGAGGAGAGAGGAAGAGGAGTAAAAAAAGAAGAGAGAAGGAAAGAGAGGGACAAAAGAAATGAGAGAAAGTGAGAATGGGGGAGAAGAAAGAGAGAGGGAGAAGAGGAGGAGGAGAAATATAGCGTAAAAGTCGTGCATATAGATTCCCTGATGCCTTGATGAATTTGGGAGCGTTGAGAGCAGGAAACAACTTCGCTACCCCTAATACAAACCACTCTCACTGTGTAATAACAAATCAGACTTAACAGAAGAACTTTGAATTGCAAATCCAGATGCATTACTCGATATGCGCGATGACTGCGTAGAATGCATAGAGAGACGGATGTGATTTGCCAATACTTAACAGAAGCGTAGAAGTTTTGCAACAATTTAACGCATTTTTCTGCGCTCAATGCACATCTGTCCGACTAATACTTATAAACATTTTTCTTATTTATTTAACTGTCTATTTGTTCATTTACTGACTTGTTTATTCGACGCGCCTTAGTAGGAGAATATGTGCACAAGTGTATAGGAGATAGGCAATAGAAGAAACGGCAAAAAGGAATTTACGTATGCTCAACGGACTGCGCAGAGAAACCCAACATGCAAGGCACAAAAAAAAAAAGAAAAAAAAAGAACGGGAAATAGCCGTCACAAGAATATCACCATCGCGAACATTTAAAACATAAGGTGGCAATAGAATTGAAATCGAAACGACTCACAGATCTTACGAACATTTCCGTATTTATTTGTTTACTTAGGCGTCTCACTAAAAATTGTTTTTGTATATTTACTCATTATCAACAAATAAATGTCAACTCGTTTCTTATGCTAAATGACCTAAAAGTGAAAGTTTCGCTGGTCGCCGACATATTCGGAAAAATCCTCGAAGCGAGCAAATAAAAAAGCATCAAAGAAAGCGAATTCTGTAATTTTCCGTTTCCAGTTACCAATATATTTGATGCAAAACAAATGTGCCTCATAGAATAAATTGGTTCCACTATAATATTGCGTGATTAAGATTTCCGCCGTTTACAGACGTTGATTGCTATCATCAATAATCACACATTTCCAGCAAATGCATATATGCAGCATATTTATAATCCCATCGCACAGGCAATTTTCTTCGTAAATATCGCATTAAAAAAAATTTTCAAAAATAGTGCCATCTGAGATAAAGATGAAATGATGTCATTCTTGACATACAGCTGTCAATCGCTGTTTTCCTCTCAAACGCCATCCACTTCAATCTTCGATGATGCGTTTAGGGGATGCTTGTGCTAGTTTGCTCCTCATAATAATTTGGCGATGTTATGTAAGCATATCACAAGGTTAACAATAGCATCAAGTGATCCCAAAATTCTCCTAACTTTCACGGATCGCTTTAAAAATGAAAAATGCTCAACTTTGCAAAGCTTAGGTCGATGCAAACAAGTTCAATGAGCGGTTTGGGGATTCTAAGCAAAAACGACAAACAAACGGTCCCTAGAAAGCACCTATATTCGGGCTGATTTACATCACGATTCTCAATATAGATACGCTCATCGATATGCTGATTGCCAAACCCTCATGTCCTCCTCTACCCATTTCCGCTCATATAGCAGATTCCTCGATCGAGGACCTACGGTGAGTCCACTCAACTGATCTGCAAAGTTCCATCAGCTAAAATAGAGAAGCACGAAAACGCTTCAGAGCTATTCGTTGTAATAAGAAAACTGTTCAGAAGAAGCAAGATCGAGGCAGTTTTACAGACGTCTCTCCAGGGAGACCCTCACATGATGTTACGCAGAAATACGCATTTGGGATGGAAGAAGCTGCCAGCACATCACTTTCAGACAGCAACCTTTAATTATATCATCGGTACTCGTAAACAACTACGGTGGGAAGTGACGGTCGGATCGGCTAGGCAAACAAAACAGCACAACCGCCTAAGACTTGGTGACTGCTGAAAAATATAGGTGCCACTGATCTAGCTGACTGCATTTACCAACGTAACTTATGTTCTAGTGATTTTTTCTAGAAAACGCTCCCAAATAAGAATTTTTTTTTTTTTTTAAATAAACTATCGATTTCAGCTATTCGGATCAACAAAATGCAACTTTCCTGAAATGAGTTTTTGTGAAACGCGTCAAATGAGATTCCTGCCACTAGAAAAATCACAAACGCCTCATACTTTTCTCTACAGTGATCTTGGAAAGTGCCGAAAAAGAGATTAACATCCTTCCTAGATGAGCAAACCTGAATGATACAGAAGGCGAGCAACGATCAATAACCAGCAAATGTCTTTGAAGCTCTGCAGGGGAACTGCACGTTAAAATTTTGCATCAGTGGACAAATAGCCAATATCTGTCCCTACAATGGTAGAACAGTCCACCCATATTTTCTTCCACTCACAAAACAGACGAATGCTGGAAACTGAGAGTGCTGCGGTTGGAGGTAGTGATGCCGCGCAGTAGTGCGTTTTTAATGCGCTTCTTTGCAAGCACCTTAACAAGCGAACAAACTGGTTAAGCAGTGCCGTTCAAGACTGCTATTGCTATTTATAGTGTCTTTAGAACTTCTGCAGTTTTGCTGAAATTCATAATAAATCTTTGGGTGTTTACAATTACATCACAAAACCACTCAGCTTTTCAAAGTTTTTCGAAAGAATCCAGTGTCTCTCGTGGCTTTTCCAGCAACTTAGCAAGAATTGATTAAAACGTTTGAGCAATCAACGAATCAACGAAAACTGTTGAAAAATTGATGGGTGCCGCCGGAAACTCTCTCTTTGCTCAATGAGTGATTTCTGTGTGACAAAATATTCAGAAAAAAACTATGTGGCAAACAATTCACCATATAGTTTAAAATTCTTAATAATTTCGAAAAATTCCCTAACTTGTTCAATGTTTCATCAACTCCACCATATAGTTCATCGTCTCCTCTATGAGATTTTATGAATTTCACCGCAATTCACAGTGCCTTTTAAACTTTGCCAAATGAGGTGGCGCTACGCTTAAATCGAATCACTGTCCTCCTTTTCCACCTTGAGCTCCTCTTCTACCCCTACCATCTCTCCTTTTCAAACTATTGGCAGCCAGACATTCCGTACTCTCAGGGCTGTAGTAAACACTAGGCATCGCTGTACAAAGCTATTATTTCATGGCTTATATTTTGGTTCACAAGTGAATCCGAGAAAAAACTGTCCGCATGTGGGAATTGAAACAACCGGATAAAGAATTGTGTGGTCATGAAATTCTTCGTTTTTGTCAAGATCAACACATAGAAAAGTTGGCATAGAGAAAAACGATCCCAATTGACATCGGGAATAGTATTTGATTGCTAAACTGAAAGCAGCCTAAACAAAGAAGAGCGCTTGTTCGAAAACAGCACAAAGGTGTTATTGACTGCATAATTTACAGGAAATAATGATAGCACACTGATGTCAACATTTTATATTATAAAAATGTCTGCTCACATCTCACAAATAGAACAATATTAGTTCCGCGTAGAGATAGTCGCCGCTTTAAAAAAGACAAACTTTTGAGAAATTGTGCTGAAAAAATAGATGTAGAATTTTTCTATGTGAAAAAAAACTCACACCTTTGAATGGTGAAGCAAGTTTAAATCTTTTAAAGACTCACTGCAACTGTGTAAGTTGAACAACTTCCTGTTGACATCTTGCTCAGCTTATGATTTAGTGATCCTAATAAATCGACACCATCGAGGAACGCTTGTCCCTCAAATGCTGCTCAAAATGCGAACCTACGACTAACTGATAAAATATCGCTAGAGACGAAAGTAAGCATCTGCAAGACATCGAGTGAGGTTCATCCTTAAGTAGAGCTCATCCTTAACGAAGAATAAATAATTTAAAGTTGAGTAAAAACTGTGATTTCTATAATGCAGTTCAATAAACGATAGCGAATTTCTTCAAAAGCATTCAAAAACACGTAACAGAGGAACTGCAACGAAATGCGACTTTTGCAAGCTTTCTCATCAGGTCAGCCGGTTTCATGAAATGTCAACAACTAATTAATCATGAGCGCTGATATTTCAACTAATCAGACCATTCGCACATTTCTATCACAAAAAGTTTTCGCAACACATGAGAACCTCTCGTCTATGTTGCATTTATCTGTATGCCTGTCTGTCTGTCATGTATTTTCACCTTGGCAACCTCTGAACGTGGGCTAGAAATTTAGTGTGCACCATAGTGTCACCTCCTGTTCCAGTTATCACGCGAATCAATTAACTTTCAAGGAAGCAATCGATGTTGAACATATTTTTTTTTTTAAATTGCATCCATTTTACACAGGTCGTTTCTTCATTTATTATCGCTATAATGCACATCTACGCAGCAGCATAAAAAGGAATCTTCTATATGGGAGCTGCATGATAGGTGGAATCAGTTAACGAATGAACGCACAATTTCGCATTTTTCATTATTTGCAATCGAAATATAAAGCTGAATGGCCGGTTGCGCGAAATGCAACAATGATTATTGTTTGAGCTTTCCTGTCATGTCGTTCCACTTCATCCAACCCGTTTGCCCATAAAATGCACCTCCACTAGATGCGAATTTATGCAGATTAGGGGTCAATTTGAATGTCTGTCGTTTCGATCGGAGATGGCGGATCAATTGAAGAGCTAAAACACATGGCAACATAGTGAAAAAGTTGAATTCACAGTATTTCATGGCGCTTGCTCAAGCGGTCAACGAATTAACATACAGCGCCACAGCAGAAAGGCACACGAATAGACATATGTACACTCACAGATGTGACGTCACCGTGACCCAATTTGGAGCCAGAAATTTGAGGAAAAGCAAAGAAACATGCTCACGTAAAGGCTCACTCAGATTATGGCATGGTTTTAACAATACAATAGCTACCTATTAGGTTATTCTGCAAAAATCGATTAGACGAGCGGCACCGACAGGTTCATTTTCGGTGGATGTAAACGACTGGTAGTCGATGGTCGAAATTCCACCCATTAATGTTCAAGGGAACACGACTGAAAGCAAACCGATTGATTTGGCCCAACCGACTGAAATTTCAGACTGTCATAACCTTGAAGCAAGCATTTTTGACCGCTTCCGAAAAGAAATTTCCGGACGGCAAAAGAAGAGTCCTGAGCATGGTCATAAACTTGTGTTACTTAAGGGAATTCGTACGACATCAGTCGCGTAATTCTGCTTCCTGACAGATTGTCTCTGATGCAATTTGAGGACAAAACCAATTAACGAACAAGTAATAATGCCTCGTTGCAAGACGCGTAACTCGCTGCTGTTGCAACCAAAAAGCAATTGCTGTTCGTCTTTCTGAGCCATTAATTTCATTTAAAACCGTGTTTCCAACCACCATAACAAATGCAGAGTGAAAAACATGCTATTCAATAACGTCTAATTTGTTTGGTGTTGACTCGTTCGAATTATTTTGACAACATTCTTATGATATTCTCTGAATGCCTCAACTGGGGACCAATTTACTTTGAGTTCAGTCCCAATTTATTCACACTTTTATAAATGATCCCCTAAATTTGCTTCGATTTTTCTCGTATTCAGTTACAATTCACTGAGGTATTTATGCATTGAGCAATAGAACACAACTAGAATTCACATTGCGATACTACTTACACCGAAGACAGGAGGCTGACGGAGCTCCTCGTAAGCAATAGAGGCATAGTGAAGGTAAGTTAACTGGAATAAATAATTAAAATTCGAGATATGTTGCAATAATTTCATCGTGCGCACATCCTTGACAACACCTGTACAAGGATAGCTAGTGCTGAGTGTTGAATATTGCATCTGCATCGACAGAGGTTCACCAAGAATCGAAATTGCAATGAGAGCTCGTATAAATATCGACGATTCCGGAATTGAAACTGGGACCAGAGAGTTGGAATTACATCCGAAGCAATAAAAGCTTTCTAAAATAAAGTTGTAATGAAGCATCAATAGCCGTGATTCTTCTTTATGTGGACTACTGACCGGACCAATAACGCAAAGTTTGAAGCTTCCAGCAACAATTTACGAGCTGACCGCACGTATGCCGCACATGTGAGCGACGTCACAGCAACGATCATTGAAAAATGCAACTCACTTTTTTAACCCTTCCTTTCCTGCCTTTTATTCTCTATTCAAATTTCTAAGCCACTTATGCATTCGATGAATTATGGAGCTCAACCAGTCTTGTACTTTATGGCTCTCTCATGAGTCCCAATAATAGGTCTTTCAAAAGTGAAAAAGACAAGTCAAAGAATTCTATCACCTTCATCGACTGACAGAATTAAAAAAGAAATTAAATGATTGCTTCTGTGAAAGTAACCAATATAACAGTATGTTTAAGCTTCCATTACAAATAACTACGATATGTTCGAGGTCTCACGTTAAGAGCAGCTTCAACCAAAATATTATTCGCAAGCTTCATAAACAGCAAAGTCTAAGTGAAAGTGAATGTGGCTTTAACATTAAATGATGTCAACCACGCACATGTAAGCTATCCCTTTGCTACGTCTTAATCGCGCTGTTGTTACTATTCGCACCTCACGCATATTGTATTAGATGCACAATTAAGGTGATGGAACCAAGGCAAAAACTGATGACTTTTCAAAGGGTTCACAATAGCCCAGTGGTGCAGCATCTGCCCAGAAGGTCCTTCATTCCTGCGCATTACTGCGGAATTATATTTCTGGGTCGAACACCAAATGGCAAACAATCAAGCATGAAATCTATGCAAATTGAAAGTTGACTTCAGGATCCCTGGAGGGCTTTTCATCCTGCTAAGTCTTCCAGTTTTCTACATCCATTAGAAATTTATCTGGTTTGATGGATACCATAAATCATTAGGAGGCGCATTTAATGAGAAGCGTTGCCTGACAACGAATGACTCAATCAAGACTATCTTATTGAATAAAAGAAATCATTTTCAATTCAGGAACGAGGCACTCAAACATCTTCATTTGGGTTTCAGCTAAAACGAACTTCAAAAAATTCATGCTGAAATTCCGTTTCAATTGGAGTGAACTAATGTAAATTACTGAAATCGGCAAACCATTTCACTTATAAACCACTTTGTAGCAACATTCTTCGGGCAATTATTTTTTATATAGAGGTCCTGTTGGATAGAAAGAACTTAAATGGTGCGTGCTCAATAGTTCGATCGGCCACAAACCCCTCAGCCGCACTTCTTTCGTGAAAAAGAAACGACAAACATTTTTGAACACAGCACTCTAAAGATTTCCTTTACGTTCGAACGAATCACTATTCACCCAACTTAGGACTTGCTTTTATGACTTTCAATAACCTTCCTCCGCAAAAGCGTATTATGCTGGCATACATCTAATTGTGTGTTTGCTTGTCTGGCTGTTTGGAATTTTCAAATCGTCAACCACTGAAGCTATAGACGCAAAATTTGGTGGCTTAATGTGCCTTATATCTGCTAAACTATAATTCAAACTCACTCATCACTGTGAATGAAATTGTGGACAATGAAAGGCGAAGAAAAGCATGGGTTGACATCATATCACTTCTTCATTCAAATCTGTCAGTTGGAAAAAAAAAAAGAAACATTTGTGCAACGTTTGAATGAGCAGAAAGATTAATAAGAATATGAAGTATTTTATGATTTATCTATAGATAAATCATAAAACTGGCTAGTCGGGATAGCTGGATTCAAAGACGAACAATGCGCCCTTCACCAGTCTTCCTTTTGAAAACAATTTTTAATTCAAGCTGAGCCGCCGAATAATTCCGATTTCGGTTATCTTATTAATGAACTATATTTAATCGATTGCCTTAATGCCGCCTGTTATATGTGTCTGCTACAATGAAAATGCTCATAGTAATCCCTTTAAACATTGAATTTTTACAGTAGTATGAGCAAAGGAACAACGTGTATGCATCAATCCATTGGCCTTGGGAGGATCCCGCAGAACAAGTGGCCATTCTTTACCTCTCCACAAGCTACCAAGCTCGAAGTGGCTGCTTCGAGAACGCCGACTTGACTATGGCGACATTCTTCATAACATGAACATGACAGCGGGACGATTATTAGCATAGGTGCACGAAAGCGGCTGCATCTATACAAAAGGAGGAAGCCGCAGCTGAAGAACACGGCTACAGCACTTTTGAATTCTAATGTTGCTTCTGTGCATAATAAAGTATGACTAAGCCGATGTTCCCTATATCTACGAGCCTTTATTGTAGTCGTTTAACAGTTGCTAACAAATAATAATTTACCTATCTCCATACATAACGAACCCTTCGAATTTTAAGGATGTATTGACATCGAACCAGATCTACGATTTGTTGGATGACAAATGGAATTGCAAGATCCTTCTTTCAAATCAGCTTCGAAGCTGCAGGAAGTTGGGCTCTATATATAAAATCACATGCGAATATGGGAGCGAGTGCGTGGAGGAGAAAGGACGGCCAAATATAACAATCTAATTAGAAGTAACTTTCGAGAACTTTCTCTTTTATATCATAAATAGGACAGTCTTTCTGGTTCCATTTCCGTTCTGTCACAGATATGCCTCGCAATATATTTTCAAATGTTTGCCTTCTATACCAATTTTATATTACTCAGAAGCCTGCTTAAATAATGAGGTGCACTTTGAGAAATATTCGCAATTAACGAAATTAACGAACAAATCAAAACGTTCATTCTACTGTCACTTTTGCTGTGCGGGTTTAAAAGAGTATTCTGTGATGCTGATGGCATTTATTTGCCTGAGATGGAACAACTGGAAATCATTAGACGCAACCATAAGCAGCAACTGCAAATTAAAGGTGGCGGAGTGTGTGGAAACACTGCTTGCAAGAAAGCATATCTTCATCGGTTTTTGCAAACCTGCATTTGCACGTCACATGACCGCAACCTTATTTGCCTATTCGTATGTTCAGCTAATTCAACTAATGAGCCATTTAACTGTATCTACAAAATCCGACGGGTATAATTTGCAGCATAATATGTCTGGTCGAACAATTTTCAGACTGAACCATCTAACTTTAAAATGATAGTAAGCACGAATGTTTGCTCCAATTCCCAAATGGGCGGACATTTGATGACTGATCATTCCACAATACACGACAAAGCGATGCTTTTATTGAAGGCTTACGCACTTAATCAGTCGTCTTGAAACGTGAATGCATTCTCAAGCATTTTTTCTTCTCTGTGCCGACGAATAGACCAGCTCATCTGGCAGAGCTCATCTCAAATGGGCCTCTTTGGCGTGACTGTCAAGCTTCCAACTTTTGTTTTCATGCCTTTCTGCATGCAACTTTATAGTTACAGCATTTATGCATGCCCTCAGACAATTTAAGCCGCAACCCATCAAAAGAACCGACGGCTTACAAGGTTTGCTCAAAGGAGTGATCATTTGGCTCATCCCAGGAGAGTCAAAATAGCGATCACTTTCCTGGCTCGAGAGTATGAAGTTTGGACAGAAATTCGGATCGATTTGTTTGAAACTGAAACTCTAAAGGGAACAGTGCATGCGTATGCCAGGAGTGGATCAGAACCAAATATGTGGAAATAAATTAGTAAAGGCAACCGCCGTAATCCACACCGCCCTCTGCAAAGGGCACACAAGAACTTAAAGCATGACACATTGATGCATTTCTCAAAAATGATGTCGCGGCTACGCGCGAATGAGTGAGGCGTAGAAATAAATAAATTGAAAGCTGATTAAAGCTGCAAAAATTAGTTTTGCAGAAGTGAGAAAGTGATGAGAAAAATAGGGGAAACAAAAGTTAAGGTTGTTGACTGTCAAATATGTTATGCAGAAAAAGGGAAGGCACATGTGATTGGCACAAAGACGGCATGTGAGAGCTTTGTCTTCAACAAGCGCACAAAGACGCTAAGTTGCCATAAAAGTTGTTATGCACACCAAATTAGAGCATAAACAACTTTTCGGGTCAACCCACCACACAAAGAAGAGGCGGGCCATAAGCTTCAAGAAGGTGGCAACAAGAAGGCCATATAAGCGAAACCCCAAAGTTTCGGTAACTGTTGTACAATGAGTGACGTGGATCGGTGTTGCGCCTTCAATGTTTTGTGTGTTCCCTGTCATGTAGTGGTATACTTGTGACCAGTGTTGTGTTATGTACGGGTCTAGTAATTGTGCGTGATTATAATGCATTATAGTATCAGTATGTCTCCTATAATTATGCATGAGTTTTGTGCATCACACTTTAATCCATTATCGTATTATGTGCGTATTTGATAAGTAAGTGTTTCTTCGTCGCGTTTTACTTGTATAAATGCTAATAAAGGTTTAATTACCCAAGTTTGAGGCGTGGTTCACAGAGCAGTGGAAAGTGCACACAGGTCGGTTGCACAGCAGAATCTGTATTGGTATTGTAAGCAGTGGAGAGGTGCAGAGGTCGGTTGCACCAACAGGATCTCATATTGGTATTATTGGACGAGCCACCTCAACGTGAATTGAAGAATTCCTGGGTAACGGATTGAACCAGAAGGTGATCATTGGCGAGCGGAAGTCGTCAATAAGAGGAGTAGCGCGACAACTAGGCTGGTCGCAGACGGGAATTCACTGGTCGGGAGCGTCGACTCCAGCTATGATCGTGATTGGATCAACGCCAGTGGGCAAAAGAGACAAAGCGACGGTGGATCAGGAACGCCACGCGTCAACTCGGAACTAACTAAAGCAAACACTGAGAAGCGAGCCGCAGTTCAATTGAGAACAGCAACAGTGACGTAGGCTACTTTGTTAACTAGTAATTTCCCTTTGTTTTATTCATTTCTATTGTTTGTTCACGAATCTTTGGGGGACAAACTAACATATATAATCTAATTGTTGACCACCCTTACACATCATCACACACATACACACATACACACTACACACACACCCATCAAAAAAAGGGTGGTCAGTACAAATGGTTCCACAGCGAATGATTCTAGAACTGCGATCAAAGTGAAGCTTAAACCCTTGAAGAGTACGAGTCGGTCACACAATCGAAACCAACTTAATCGCCAGCAACCTTTAAGGAATCTGAAGCACCAGATTGCCTACGCAGGTTAACATCGTTCGACTCTTGCTACAAACACGTTCAGCCATCTGCGGTTTCTTTTTGATATCTTCGTCACTGGCGATTCTAATCACTATTTATAAACCAAGGAAACGCCGTTCATTTGTTAGGATAACCATTCCATAAGCAATACTCACATGAACGCATGCCTATAGTTTCCTCCAATTGCAGCATGCACTATTGAGACCGCCTTTGCAGTAATCTCATAAACATCTCTTTTTATAGACTTCGAGCCACTATCAATGCACCTGTGAAGCTAACACTTTCCCCAATACGTTCGCCCAGTTATTGCCAATGTCGCGAAACATCGTGGAGAAAGCTATAACCTTGGCCGAAATTGCATATTCCTTTCCCCATCTTTCTCTCTGAATTTGCAACAGACGGCTGGCAGGCACCGATTTTTTGACCCAAAATCATGCCACCGCACTTCGCAGCGGCTGGTCATCACTTATGACCGCCCACTAAGCGTGTCCTGCCAGAGAAGCAGAACGATCACATTGCTTTTCCGCCTTACCCACAGTCAATTTTATTTCTTTATTTATTTATTTTGTCCCCACTTACAGTTGCAGTATTGTGGCGTTAATGAGCTCAGTGCGCCACTTGAAAGTTTATATTTATGCTTTTTGTTAGCAATTAACGGTCAGTAGCCCTGTGGGTATGCGCTTAAACACATGTTGCATATCATGCATTCAAACAATGTGCAACAATGTGCATGCGGCCAAGCTCGTTACGTCCGATCGCTCCTCGCGCATGAAAGGTTTACTTACCGGTGTATGGGGTGATGATTATCTAGCTAGATTATTAAGATTGCGGAGTAAAGTCGAAGGTGCCCTCAGATGACTAGAAAGCGCGCCCAAAGAATTCGCAGACGGTATCCCGTTCCTGGTTTCCCCCGATCCAGGCCGCCACCATAAGGACATGCAATTTCCTCCGCGTATCATCCATCATCAGCAAAAAGACCTTCGCTCGACTCATTTCCTTTCTGTCGCTTCTCCTATGACTCATGTGAAGGTGTGAATTGTTCTGTTGCCTTTCAAAACGCTCCCAAGAGAATTCAGTACAACCAAACGCAAAATCGGGTGCAAAATTCGGCACACGAAGCCAAATTTTGGTTTCGGTATCAATTCTCTTATCAGCAGGCAATGATGAGAGAGAGAAGAAACATCCATCCTCATACATCCGCCTTCTTTTATCGTTTTCATTCTTTACAGCAGCCGATTTCAAGAAATGATTTTTACCAGTGTCAAGGTGAAGTTTTCAACATTCGACATTTCCACTACAATTTTTCCGACAAGCGGGTGGTCAGATCAGCTCAGTCAAAACGTAGAGGTTAACTTTTCTGCTAAATTATAAAGCTGGCCTGTTAAAGTGAGAAAAATAAAAAGGCGTATATCGTGACAGTCTCTAGGACCCTCTAATGACATCGTGGCGTAGTACTCACAGTCACGGTCCAAACGTGCCAAAACTGCCTAGAACTTTACGGTGAGCAAATTTATGCCCTTCATTTTGTTTCAGTGATTTGCAAATATAGTTAACAATAAAGGGCTTTCTCAAACGAATGTTAGCAAAACTCCATTCGAAATCACAATCTCTGGGAGCATCACTCGCCAGCACGCTAATAAAATAGTGAACGACCTGCCAACAACAATTTAAATTATTCCTTTGATATTCGATATCACAATAATAGCATGTCCTTATAACACTGTTCCTATAACACGTCCCTGACAGCTTGCCCCTATCCCTATAAATTTATATTTGGTTGCACTCACAAAGCTTGTTATATATATATATATATATATATATATATATATATATATATATATATATATATATATGGTAATCATATTTATATGTGCTTGAATTGAAGCTGAGGTTTAGATTGGATGAAGCGTGATATCCAGACCAAACACAAAGATCGATGCCCATGAAAAGATGAAATAATTTTTGCATACAGAGGACTGAATGGATTATGTGGAGGAGAACAGAAGAAAAGGAAAATATGTTCAATTAAAGATAACGAATTCAATTCTAAGGGAGTCCTGAGATGACAGAGCAATATAAATATTCTCAAACGAGACAACAATAGTAGCGTAACCACGGATAATTCGAAATGCAGCTAGACAATTCAGCACAATAATCCAATTGAAGCAAAGAGCTTCATCGCAAACAGTTGCTTAACCTGCCGTTCCCCTTAAATAATCGCATTGTGCACAAACGCATCGTAGGCAACACCGAAAAGCCTTCTTCCTCGTTTCACTTGATTTCAAATTTATCTCTATCTTCGATAAAAGGACTTTATCACTTCATTAACGAAATCGACCAAAAGATAAGGTACGGAGTCACTAATGGAACCTCAACACTCGCATCTATTTGAAAATTGGATAGGATGTAGTCGACACTGATTGAGCCTGAATATTCCTTTCTTTCTTGAGAGCCTTCTTTCTGAGCAATAGTAAAATGAAATGCTATCGAAATTTGCTGATTACTTTGGCTAATTTCGAAGTTAAGCGGCACATTAAAAGGATGCTTGGTTTATCTCTTAACGCTCAAAATAGGAATTTGCCAACGAATTGAAACAATGTAATTTTATGATATATTCAAATCGGTCTTTGCTGACGAACTGCGGCACTGACACGCAACGAATTTGGAACTACTATTGGTGAGGAAAAATTTATAAATTATAGAGGGATGTTCGAAGTGTGTTGGTAGCTATTAATAGCCATTATTTGTTGAGCCACATTTCGAAACAATTGAGCGAACGACAAATATAACTTCGTAGCTGTCACTGAAAGAATCAGTTCTTTTTCTTCTAACATTTAGTTATTGCATGTGGACAATACTCTCATTTATAAATACATTTGAACATTTTGATCGTATGTCGACAATCATACTAATTTTGAACACATATATATATATATATATATATATATATGTATATATATATATATATATACAAGAATGCTAAGCAAAGAAATGAGGTCTCTTTCCTTCCATTTTTCACGCATGCTCCTCAAATAGCAATCATATCGATCACCAGTGATCACTTCTGTTACCCACTCTCCTACTCAACTTGTGCATTACAACCACATCATTCTTGACCACAGCAATTCAGACGGCTATACTATGTTACGGTCATCTTTTGTGCCATTTTATATATTTAGCGCCGCCGCGCATATGCTTTTCACGTATATGTGCGTACGTATACTCTCTGCCTGCTTAGAAGCTGCAGCCTGGGAAAAAGAAAAAATTGGAGTTATCCATGAAGAAATAATCTACCTTCCCACTCAGCCCTCGGGATCATGCCTAAATTTCTAAAAAAATTATACGCGAGTAAATGTATTTTAAGTTTGCCCGCGTTTTACGACCCCCTACCCGTATCGCGTTTCCTCCCCTATGGGGCCGGAAAAAACGAATCTGCCGTAGAGAAATCGTTAAACACAGCAGTTACAAATGTACTGCTTGTGCTTGATCCCTTGTCCCTTATTTTTCCCGAAATTTGCAGCACTAGTTGATCAGATAAACGGGATTGGAAAAGCGCGTAATGTGCCAGGTGCTTTTCCAGGCTTTTCGATGTGCTTTTGCAATGATTTTTACTATGGTTTCGAAGCGATAGTGGCACAGCTATTGGTAGGGTTCGCTCTTCTTCACCAATTGATTATGCCTATTTAAGCTACTTTAAATTTCGAATTGGTCAAAAAATTAATTAATGCAACGAGTCATAACAGTTTTAGTAGAACTTCGCCAGAATTGTATCTGGGTTGATGCAAAAACCAATGTTATTCCTCACCGATTATCGTGCATCTGTTAAAAGAGTTCCAGTAATGGACAATGCAAATCACATAGTGTAGAGGGCTGAGAGCTAAAGGAGATATAGTTGTATCCACTTAATTAACCATCTAATACGTGCCTAACTTTCCGATCTCATAATGCATTTGTGGTAACAGACCGTTGCTGCTTGAACTCACTTTCTCGTTTATGCCTTCAAAGGTAAAGATATATTGGACTGGTTGCTACATTTGTGAATGAATCGTCCGGAATGGCGAAAATGCACACTAGAATCCATTATGACAACTGAATTTAATAGATATTTTTTGCGCAGTGAAAGTGAATGCAATTAAGTTTTCTTCGTATTAATGTGTGATGATGTCGACATTAAAGAAAGGGACGATGCGTTTATAATTTTCCAATAACATGTCCTCTCTGGATGCCTCAGAGAATGAGAAAAGTTTCTTTGAATTTAAGTCGGCCTTCATTTATAAGCCCCCACGGAAAACGCAATGAAGAACTACTAAAATTGCAAGCTTGTCTTCAGCTATAAGCTTTCTCATCAATCTTGAGAAATCTATTACTCCCGTCAAAATCATGATTTTATGCCTCGCTTAAAATTCGAAGAATTTTAATCAGTTTTAATAACGATTTCTTCTCAAAAATTTTGGGTGTAAACGCTGAATTAATATTTTATTCTCTAAGTCTATGAAATAAGAATAAGTTGGAAAATTTGCAATACGAATGCAAGTGAACAGAATAAAGATCGATTTCTTGCAAACCCTTCAGAACGCAGTTCGGTTCTCTCTTCTCTTTCAATTTCGACGTCTCTAGTCAAAACTCAAAAAATGTTTAGGTCGCTTTCGCTACTGTCTAATTATAAGAAAAATGGCTTCGCGAGGGCAAATTCAGTTATAGTTCTGCAAATGCATCGAAAAGGAAAAACATATTTGTTGCAGAAACTTTAACACTACTGTGTCCAAAAAATACTACCCAGAGTTGAAACTCTTCGGGGGCATAGGCGGCAAAACTATATGCTGAATCGCGCATGAATATGGCTTGAGGCAAAAAACACGAAAGATATCGTGCACGAAATGAGCCGCGATGGCCATTTGACGAGAAAATGCTTTCTCGCTCTAAAGTTGCAACGTCATTCCCTTCTTAAGATCAGCCATTTAAACGTTTCTTACCTATAATACTGCGAAAAAAATTTCAAAAGCAATTTCATATTTTACTCGACGGTTTGCCTATGATGAGTGAACCCCTTCGAAATGGACACTCGATACTCAGCACCTGGGGCATCAAGCGCTCTTAAATGTTAAAACATTAAATGCAGTGTTGAGATGTTGCAAAACGTCAAACTATGTGCAAACTTAAGCCTAGATCTAAAATTACCAGTCAACTATTCGGTGCGTATTATTAAATTCTCGTTTATCAAATTATACTTTTTCCTACTCTATCCCCACCTCATGTTAGCAACTTTCAAAGACATCATTTATTGTTTACAACACACATTTCCTTCTAATTTGAGAAGATAATTTAGTATTTAATGGGATAAGTATGTATTTGATTATTTCCGTAGATTAATGGAATGATATATTGCAATAAGCTATGCTCACGATCATCTTAGGTTATTAGATAGACGAAGTTGTTGAGTTAAGCTATGCTCACAATAATCATAGGTTATTAGTAAAGTAAACTATTTCCTGAAATCAGTTATACTCATGTTCACTTCTAAGTAACAGCTTAATGAAGTGTTCATTCAAAAAAATCCGCTTTCAATCACTTCTTATCATTTGATGAATGAGTACCAGCGAAACATTCGAGAACTTCCTCAAATTTTCAAACCCGATAGAAATCATCACACTAAGCTTTTGCTGATATCCTCAAAACTGCTTTACCTTCTAACTAACAAATTTCTTTCCTGAGATATGCTCATATACAAACATATTCCTCCCCTCGCCGGCAAATAATCCATATGTGCATTAGCATCTTCGAAAAAAATCACTTTTTTTGACTTTCTTTTATACTCGATTCTTCCCGAGTTCAATGCCAAGTGCATGTTTTCTTTTCCTGTACGACAATCAGACCTTAAATACGTTATTTGGATTGCTCTTTGCTTCATCATTAACAGGAAGGTAGTGTGCAAGATAACTGTCTTCTACGTGATACAGGCGAGAGAGAGAGAGGAGAGCGGTGGAGGAATCGACCATCAAAGAACCATCAAAATCCCAATCAAATCAGTGAAGCCAAAAAAATCAATCGTGCGTCGCGGTCAACGTGACTGCTACATATATATTCCAGAAATCATGATTTTTTTTCACACATACAGAACAGGGAATTTCCTCATGCCTCGTTGCTTCGCTTGCATTGTAGGTGTTTTCCAGATCTGATTCCTCTCCCTCCTCAATCACATATTCTCAGCTTACATGCAGATTCTGCGTAGGTCCGCACTGCGACTCGAACAAAGCAAGAAAGTATGGGAGTAGAGACAATACCTACCTTTAAGTTGTCCATATTACGCACTCCTGGAATGAGGCATCCTAGCATCACTTTATTTCAGCTTCATTTCAGGCACTGAATTTAACGTCTATAAATCCCCACAGTCTCTGGTTTATAACCTTTTCTACTCAAATGATCCTCATCTGTACCTATTTCTGCTCGTTATCTCTAACCGTTCTCATAAAAGAGCGCATTCAGATCAAAGGTGCCGTACTTTCGAAGAGAATATTCGCAAAATCCAAAACAAGCTTTGAACGAAAACTCTATAAAAGGTGCCTTAGGCATCGCACCAGTTCGATTAGGTGAACATTCGGTAGAGAGTTGCACAGCGCCTCATTTTAAACAAATTCTTTGAAATCACACCGTATTCGACAACGTCCAACATGGTTCACTCGCTGTTTTCGCAACCAATTGCACAAAATGTATATCTACCTGAATTCATTCGTGATGAATTTTACAGGTTGACTCTAGAAAATTTCTTTGCAATTTCAAATAACAATATTCACAAAAATTCATAAATTTCCTAAGTTCTTTACCCAAATAATGCCTATAAGCAGCCTCATCGCAAAGTCCTCTTTTCTAGAGCGCAATTAGGCGTGTTGCTAGCTGAAATGATCGCATCATACTCACTCATGATATCACATGAGCACATGATAGGGTAATGGAATACAACGTGAAAGAATTTGGATGCAAAAATAAATCTCGAGCGTACAAAAACGAATCAAACGATGAATCACGAAGATCAGCGATCGTCAAATGAAAAATGTTCTTCCAGTTCCCTATAATTTCACGGTGTTTCCCTTCTCAAGCAACCGAAAGGCCTATTTCGTGCCATGACCGGTTTAAGTTTCTGCGCAACATTTATTTAGCCTTAACATCGTAGATCTTCTAATAAACCTTTTGACTCTATGAATTTCAGAAAAGAAATATCCAACTAAATACTCAACTAGAAAAATAGAAATGCTCAACTAAACCCTCTTCTCAGCAACTTTCACAACCCTTCCTTCACCATGAAACTTCTAATGCAAACTCGAAAGAAGGAGCTTTCTATGCAGTGCTTACATAAGACATGCTTACAAGTTCTGCCAAAAACACTTCAGTTCTCATTGAAAGCCGTAACTAAGCCACTTAAATTAATGAACGATTATTTGAACGGAGCCATAATCAACCAATCGAGAAATTTTTTATATGGTAGCCAAGTTAGATGCAGTCTGCTGCGCATCCTGTGCGTACACCTACGCACATGGAACGACCGCTTTGCAAATTTTTAAGGTTTTATAAAAGAGAAGAACAAAGTGTAAAAACAACGAATTAGTAAAGAGACATTGGCCAAATGCTTGAAAGCTTTATAAAGGTAAGGTAAATGCATGGATATGCTTCATCGCTTACTACAGTCTTACAAAACAAATATATAGATAGACTGAAATTCGAAAAGTTTCTCTAGTGGAAAGATTAATAAAGTGTGCCATGAGTTATTATTAGTTATATTTGTTTAAATAGAGAGCGCATAGTTACATGGATAGTCCATTATATACACAACATACGTAGAGACCGAGACAAATATGGCGCTCTGGGAGAAACAGCATTACAAACATGAGGTGAAGGGGAACGTTTCGCGAGCATAAACACAAAGACAATAGACCATTGTTAGCAGACTGGATGTTAAGGATGCAAAAGCAAGGCGCTACTTGATTACCTATAAGAATAAAATGTGAGCACGTTTCGCCCCTTATCCGTTTGAGTGTGCACCTGAGTTATGCGCAGGCCATAACCCTCTTAGTAAGGGAAGTTGCATAGACAAATTAATTGAACATAGAAAGAGAGAGAGAGAAAAGGAAAGAAAAGGAAAAGAAAACTAGAGGTAAAACTTATATTAAAACTGCATGTAAAATACAAAAGTTGCACAAAGTGGCACCTAGCTCATCGCCGTAGTCCGCTCTTTCCCTTTTCTCCAAAACAGTCGTTTGAGAAGTAGAACTTAAGCCCCTTTTGCCACCGAGCTCCATTTCCTATTTCTATAAGAAGAGCTTGTAGCCCAGTGCCCATGGGAAGAATTTACGCGAGAAGAACAATAATAATAAGGCATTAAACATCAAGTTGCAATAAAAACGTATGACACTGACGACTAATATAACCTCAACTGCAAACAAACCTTTGTATGAATAGAGGTGCTCAATTGTTGAAATATAATTGCCCTCAAATTTTAAGTATTGTACGAAATCGAATTCTAATACCCTAGGAGATAAATATTGGTATGTGCAGCCATAATTGAATTCAAAGGTAATATAAAATCTGGTGCTATATAGTGGAAACCAAAGGCGATGTATTAGAGTAAATAAAATAAAAAGATTAAAAGGCAATAAAATTAAAGCTTTATTATAAAATAAGTATGTTGGTGCCGGTCATGATAATCCTAGGGAAATAGAAACGAAGGAAGATAAAAGGTTTTGAGTAAATGCGCCAATAATGATATGTGGAGAGTCGTGTAGAAAGTCATATTGAAAATGCGAAAGTAAAAAGTTATAAAAAAACGGGACAACAAGCATTAATAAAGTAAAAGCAAAATCTAAAAATGGTGTAATAGAAAGGTTGAGTATAAAACTAGAGTATGTTTAAAATATGTTTGAAAAGCGAGATATAAAGGAAAATACTAGTTGATTAGTGATCGATAAGTGTAAGTGTCAATGTTAAAGGCATAGGCCGAACAATACTATCGCGGGTAGAGCAATATTAAATGTTCTTTGTTTGATGTAAAACCTATTGAAACAAAACGAATAACATTCAAGGTTCCCTAAAAGATTCTAACAGAGAAATACTGTTATAAGCGCCGTGATAAAATTTTAAAACTAACACATAGACGTCCTATAAGAAAGAATAAAGTAAAATTAAATAAATAAATGCTTGCTAATAGTGAGTCCATCGTTACTAATGTAATGTTAAGAAGTGTCAGTCAATAAATCTTTGTATATATCTAAAAGTAATATTACTATGGAGATCTAAGACCTGCACAGATCATAATACCCTTGCGCCCGCATTGTTAATGAGCGAAAGATACTGCAGTTCATTATAAATTTCGCAAATCAAACTTTTAATACCCTATCTATTAGGGTAGACGAACTTATAGAATAATTCCAGTTTACCAATTAGTGCTTTAGATAAAAATTTTTCCATTAAAGAGGCACTGAGACCTTTGTCCTTATCATTTTTCAGTGGTCCTTCACACTTATCAATAAAGTCTGCCTTAAGTGAGCACAATTTACTAAATCCATAGACTTAGGAAATTATAAGTTTTTTGTGTATGAACAGTGGGATGTTACTGTCCAATTGAGTATATTTATTCACTAAAAATTAAATTGATCCATCTTATCATAGGCGCTTGAGACGACACTGTCACACGTAATATATAAGCTTAAGTCCAAAAGGTTGGCTGTGCACCTGCATATGTAACCTCAACCTGTAGTGAGCCTCCATAAATTAATTTGGCAGTGTTCTGAAATTGTTCAGTGTTGAATATGAGAAGATCATCGACGTACCCACAACAAATAGCGCTAAAACGTGAAATTTTGACACGTTTATATTCCATAATGGACAAGGTGAGATCAGCTATATGGAGACTGTCATTTCCTTTCTTGGGCACTCCTTTAGTTTGTCTAAAAATAAAGCAAGCAAAGTAGCATAATCTTCCTGACTATAAATTTAATTATTTCCATGATTTGTGCCTTATCCAGGATGAGAGAATGCCCGTTGAACTTGTAATTGTCCGTGTAAAATAATCTTCTGTATTAAGTAGACAAGGTTTTATTACAACATACTTCGAGGTAGGCTTCCTTGGAATTTTCAAAGCACGCGTGTGTTAAACAATCTATTGCACCAGTGATATCATCGTGGGATAGTGAAGTAAAGAAAGTGGAGAAATCGACAAGCAAAACCTTTTTTATACGTTTACTATATTTATTAATTACATCCAAAGCGTCATAGGAATTCTTTACACTGTAGGAATGATTAATGTGGTTGGTTACACAGACAACTGCGAGTTCAACGAACATTCTCTCACCTTGGATAGGGCACAAATCATGGAAATAATTAAATTTAATAGTCAGGGAAGATTATGTTACTTTTGCTTGGTTTATTTTTAGACAAAGTAAAGGAGTGCCATGCGAGGTAACGAAAGCCGTGACATAGCCGATCTTACTCTGTCCGTTATGGAATATAAATATGCCATGATTTCACGTTTTAATGCTCTTTGTTGTAGGTACGCAGATGATTTACTAATATCCAATACCGATAACTTTCAGAATATCCACTTTTCATCCAAGCTTCACTTGGCTTCACACTCAGAACTTTCAAATTCAGCTCATTTTCTGATGAGCTGAAACTTCAGGGGCTGAATTCGAGACTTTACACAAAAATAATCAGCAAGATATAATAATGAGCACAATTTTTACACAAGGTGGGCGTCGTGGGAATGCGTATCGCAGGTACCTTAACGAATTTATTATGCTACAGAAAAATTGAATGTGATGAGCTATCTTATTTGTTTATGAGCTTGAAAAACATTGTCGAGTGGTCACCTTAAGCAGCTAATGAGAGCTTCGTATGTTCCCAGGAATATTCAAGCGCTGGTTTCGAATATTTAAGTGACGTCACCTATGCAATTGGGATTTCGCAACTAACTTAATAAAAAATCGTCACGAATATAGGCAATGCCAATTAACGAAGAGTGCTAAAGATTTATGATTTCAATTCATGAAAGTTTACGAGATTCACGTAACATATATATGTTCATGGTGTCGTTTTGCTTCATTTTAAGCGATAAACTCGACCTCCAACTTCTGCGAAATGAGCTGCAGTCAGGAGAAGTGAGGTAAAATAGGATGAGAATATCAGTATTAATGGGAGCTGTACATGGTGCAAACGTGGAAGGTGCCATCTCATTCAGCTGCTGCTCTTATGTTGCAAAATGCGGACTGCGCTGCTCAAAATTAACAACACTTCGGCAGGAAATGCACTGCTCACAGGCAAGCAGCTTATTTTTCACTGTAGCTTTAAAGTGCATCGACAGTGAATGTACTCAAATAGAAACAACAGGTGGAAGACGGAAATCTCAAAGCATATACTCGTAAAAAAAGAGAAAGTGATCTGTAACCGCGAATTAAAATATCAAATGTTTTGATCTGAATAATGAGAATGGAAGAGAAGGGCTAGGATGATAGCTTCTAGCTCATTGATGAAAATTAAGGAAAGCAGTAGATATGAAGAAATTTTTCATGTTTCACAACAATACTTCGCTCCCCCTTCACCCATTCCCCAATCCTTCGTCTGGTGCCCGCACCGCAGCAGTTGAACAGCATTGCTTTCATGGTCCTTTGTAAAAATTGTTACCCGGCACTTCTGATGAAAATCTGAGAAAAATACTTCTTGTAGCATCTTCTCTTGAGATACAAATCCTTATTCAGGGCAACGTGGTAGGCAAAAAAAGAAAGGCGACACTAACTCGGCGTTCGTGCATCCAATAGCGAGAACGCAGTGGGAGAGCTCCAAGGGTGGCTTAAATAATTTCTTAGTGTATCGATGAACACAATGGCTGCGAAGAAATAACATGCAATTTGCCATAAAATACACTACTTGTTTGTTTCCCTATTGAACTGATATTGTTTAATGCACACGTCATATCGATTAAGAAAACATTCTTTATGCTCTTAGGCATGATTTTATCGTCATTACGATTAAATACTTATTTATAGTTAGTGTCACTTGTTTACAACTTCGACGAACATTTTTTCAAGTGAAAAATTCTCATTTATAAGAAGTTTATGAATATTTGAATTGTGTTATATCTGCTGAGGATGGCTGTATTGATTGCAAAATTATATTCTTAACGTACCGATTTCTAGGAATTAAACTATTACTAAATGATGCTGCAGAATATTCAGAGCCAAGTAAATATCGGGAAATAGGAATGATGTAACCCATAGTGCAAAATTGAAATGGAGACTTACATCTGTCAGGCGATCGACCCCAAGTCAACATCACTAACAGCACTGCATTTGCTATATGTCTCTAGAAGATATCAGGTATTCCCGATTTAGATCCACGAAAATTTAAGTTTATATTTAGTTGGCAAATATCGACTGCGGGTAGTGCAAAAGCACAAAAAGATTGTCGATTTGAAACGTTGACGTTATTGGCAGTTAGAAACCATATAGTCACTTATGGAAGTTAAAGTGTTTGCTCATGATCTACCACATAAGCGCATTTTTTTTATCGTTGATTTATTGTTCGTTCATAGTAAAAGTTATGCTTTCAGAGAGAATTACTTCCCATTTATGAGGATTTCTTCAACGTCTTTCATGTTCTGTACTTCCCAGGCAATTTTGTTGTCAACTTCGGCAACATGTTTCACAGCCATTTTCCTCACAGTGCAACATTTCTTTGACTTCCTAAAAATAAACCGGTCTGCTCAACATTTTCTGGACGTTAAGCGATGTTGCACAAAGAACTGTTCAATGGTGAAAACGAATGGTGAAAAAGACCTGCATAATTAGAGAAGGAGATTTGTTACACTGTCGGCATGTGTTCAAGTTTGTTCGGTTGAAAGAGGCGTCTGGTTGGGTGAGCATCCATTTAAACTATCTTTCAATTTGCCGCCGCCATTGCCTACAATGGGCAGTAGAAGCGAAAAGAAGAGCACACTTTGTCAAAAATGCCCATTCGATGTTATACGCAGAATTGAAAACGTTCCTGAGTGACTTTTTGATATTTTCAATATTGCTTGCATATCAACATTCATCGTTTTGCCTTGTCTATTGCGCGGTCGGTTGTGAAGCTCCGACCAGAGTGTTGGCTCCGCTCAGTCGAGCCACCCCGTCCAACACCCTCATCGGGACAAGTGTGGAGGAACAAGTCCCGACAGTCATAGGAGGAACGACGGTGAATCGGCTCGTCAGCATCCCATGGGCAGGAGACGAGCCTCAGCCCTAACCTTCACTGACCGACCTGCAAGAAGGAGAGGCCGACCTAAAGACCACGGGAACCAACTGGACCAGAGAGGCATTGGGTCAGAGCAGGCGGAAGCGATATGAAGAGACATGTATTCATAATGAATGCTGTGTTCATTGAAATAAATAAATAAATAAATAAATTGCATATCAACATGATGCAGCAAATATCGGTGCTTGTAACCATATGAAATATATTCTGCACATGGCTGCCTTGAGAGCGAAAATAATCCAGTGTATTGGCCCGTTGAGGCATTCATTAGAATTAAAGAATTTTTTGCGCACACTGAAATGCACTGAAGCGCACTTGGATTTGCATAAAATAATTTCTCAAAAATTTCACATACGGCAAGCATTGGTGCAATTGGCGGGTTCTGCGGATTCTCTGCATTATGCTGCTGCACCCCAGTAGCAGCATAACAGAATATTTGTTATCATCAATGTTAGAGGTACAACTAGTGATACTAGTAAACCATGATTGGGGTATTTAGTAGTAGGCATTGTGAGCAGAGTACTGATATACTATCAAGTAATCGTGTTTGCAGTAGTGCATGGTGGCAACAATTAGACTAGGACAAGGATGGTGGTAAGTATGATAATAGCACTGAGTAGCCAATAGTGTTACAGCAAAATCGAGTAAGCAACATTAATAGTGATAGTAATGAGTACTATTATATGCTATCACTGCTGAGGTAATGCTCCCTCCTCAATTAAATTAGTGTTGGTGGATAGTAGCAAATACTATGGAACGTTGCTCTATTCAGTATTTGATGGTCTTGGGGAGCTCTGGATTTAGCCAACTAACGATCATATTTACAGTGCTAATTACTACTGATAGTAATAACAGTGAGTAGGACTTCAGCTACTAAATCATCGCAATGCTATTTAACTGTAATGATATTTTACTACAAGTGGTAATAAATGATACTGATAGCTGTGTTTTAAAATGTTGAGTGCCACCGCAGGCATTACTGGATTAGTTGCAGTTCGTACGACTGCAAACAGTAATCTGGGGTCCCAGACTAAATAGAAATTAACAATGGTAGCAGTACTGATAAATCTACTCTGTTTCATGCATGTGCCTGTTCCTTCAAAACGCCGGGCCAGGTCATTCTTGCCGTGAAAATTTACGATTACTTGGTTCGTAATGAACAAGAAGATTCTACGACCTCCAGATAGGGTACTTGAAGGATCTCTGATAGGAAGGCAGAGAATAGCCATCGTAGAGGTAAGCTGCTTGCTTCTTTTTACGCAACTGCTGACTTCTTCAATGCTCCTTCCACGGCATGTCAATTTGCTCCTCCTCCTATCAGAAAGGTTCCTTGCATCGTCCCGTTCTGATTACCATGAAAGTCATCATATTCACCTTTTCGAGGCCTTCATTGTGCTTGTTTTTAATCTCAAAATTTCTATCCTTATTTTTCTAATGCCACACAAACGTAACATATGTGGGTGGAGACCCTTCTGTGTGTTGTGGAACCAAAAAATTGAAACTTACTGCTGAACTAATCAACAAATACCGAAATATTGGATAAATCACATGATGCAACGTGAGATATTTGAAACATCCTGCGGTGCGTTTTTTTTTCCATTTTCACTATTCAGCTTGCTCACTTATAACTCATACAAAGCAACGCAGTAAAAGCACACTAGTAAACTAAGCCATTTTCGTCCCCAGATGCCATCTCATAATCCATGAGTCGCTCGTTCTGGTGCAATGAGATATAAATCGAAATGAGAAGCCCGAAAGCCATAAGCACATTACTCTATGTACAATTGTATAGAGAGTAATGATGTGTATATACCAAAAAAAAAAAAAAAAAAACGATGATCACATGGGACTTGCATGGAATGGCAGTCTAATAATGAACGCAACGGAACGTAGACTAATTTAAGTGGAACCACTACGCAAGCACTCTCGCAAATGAGGCAGTCAAAAATTGTGGTTTTGATGCGAGAATATAGCACCACAATATTCAGCACTTCTCATTTGAAAAGTGAATGAAGGAACTTTGAAGTATTGATAAGTATATACAGTGGAGCTCAAAGTGCTTTGCTTACTGCATCTTCATGTAATTTTCAACAATCTTTGACCACTAGAGGTTTAAATGTTGAGGTGTTTTTCTTCGAGAGACATCTGCCAATTTTAATTTTCTTCTTCATGAAACTCTGCAATGTCACTGCTCGCATTGGTTCGATCGCTTCATTTTTCATACTCAGTTCTTATTCGGGTAGCAGGCCTAATTCTTCGCCGATTATCTGATGTAGTTTTGGAACAACTATCATTGACCGTTCTACTAATTTGCAAGCACTTAATGGATCGTTGAAATCGGTTCGACGTCTACCGATTTTTGCACGACAGCAACGCTGATATCCCTCAACATGTGCGTTTCTGTTTGGATCCGCAAGAATGCCCCAATGGAGCCTTTTTCAATTCTCTCTAGGAGTGCTTTTGAGCAAATTTTTTGAAGATCAGGAAAGGCAGTCAATTGAAAAGGGGGCATATGCTTTCTATTCATTGTTATAACTCTCATTTACAGAATATATTGGTCAAAGAATGTGAGTCCAGTTTCTGTAGCTATCTTAATAAAGATACTAACCCGCAGATCTATTGCACATGTGCTTTTGCATTGCTTAATAGAACAACCACTTTAGAACTTTGCTAACGGTTAGTAAATGTGTGAACTAATGACTTCACATTCGTTGGAAATCGTCTGCAAAAGAATCATTTCTCAGTCTGCTACCACAAAATGAAAGAACGACAGGTGCAAACTTCATGCAACCCTTTTTCATTCTGTTAAAGCTGATGGTTCGAAGTGGAATATGCTTTATATGCTTACTCGCTAATATGCTTACCCTTGACAAATTATGTAATTCCAGGTTCAATGGTTCTCGAACTGGAATTACCGTGCAAACACACAAAGAAGCGCAAACGCAAGCTTGGACATGGTCTCATCATAATGCATTGTTGCAATTCTAAATTTCAATTTTACTTAGAGGGTAAAAGGTTTCAGATTACTCAACATAAACAACGTGAATACGAACCAGTTTCGATAAGTAGTGCACTTCCAAAGGTTACTTTGGTATTGTCAGTTTATCGAGTTGTCTCTATTTTCGTTTAATTTTTATCAATCTAAATCATCGTTCTTCTCATCACTTTTTTACACCCAGTAGCAATTAATGCTGATTTTCTGCATTTTTTCACAGGACAGAGGAATTCCAACAATATTTCTGTACGGTAACTTGCTTCGGTTGAAATTGGTGGCCGAAACTTTAAGGCTATAAGCACAATGTTCACAAACAAAAGTGCATACTAATCGCTACAGGTGAAACCTATGAGCGTATTTTCAAATGTTTGGAAGCCGGTCTGCATGCACACTCATTTCAACTCGATATTCAATGGGCTTGTGATGCTGCTGACTTCAGCCTTCTTTTGCAGAAGGTTACTCAAGGCATCTATATGGGAGAGTTGCCGTGAAGTTTTCAGAAGGATAATTGGAAAGGGACAGCGTCTCCGATTGCAAGTATTAAATGTTTAGGCTCGCTGACCATACACCACTCCTCTGCAGCATTTCTCGAACGAGCAAGAATTTAGTAAGAGTAAGAACTAGCGAGAATTTTAGTGTAATTTGTAGGCGCCATGGGGAGAAGTTCAACAGAATGGGTTCAGAAAACCATCTTAACCAGACTAGGAATAGCCAAAGCAACTATCGAGAACAAATCCCGATTCACCGCTTCAGAGAGGCTACAAACAACCGAAGCGAGCCGTTGGCCAAGGATTCCTTACTTCTGTTCTACTCAATCCTTCCTCTTCGACACCATGTAAGCGAAGCTTTAAAATAGTGTTCAACCAGCTAATATTGTGGGTGCAACAAAGAAAGTTTCGTGAAGCAAAGCTACTTTTCTTCATTAGCGATGAGTAAGCGAAGAACATCATACAATTCATCAGAAATTATTAACCATTCTTTGTGTATAATTGAGAATATTGGTGCTATTTGCTACACTGATGCTATAATGTTGATATTATATATTGATAACCACGTATAACTGCTGCTAAGTAGCAACATTGTACAAGAGACATGAATAAATTAATTAAGGTTGAGCTGATAAACTCTATGAAGCAAACGAGCGGAATCAGGTCAGCAACCTAGTTGAACCCTGTTAAATATTCGATATTCGGCATGAAAAACAGTACAAATTTGAGAAAATGCAATACCTTTGGAGACGCTCCCATATTCGTGTATTGCTTCGCTTCACCAGCCACATTTTCGAGATCTTCAATAGACTGAGACGTGTGCATGTCTAGCATGAAAGTATGCATACCTAATGGTGTTAACAAAATAAAAATCCACCTGAATTAAACTTCAACAAATTAATACAGTTAAATTGCATTTTGTGAACAATATTGTATTGCACAAATCATTTACCAATTAGAATTGGCACTCTTTTACAATTGATTTAACAGTTGTGCAAGTTGTAATGCCTTTGCATTGGTGCTGTAGATATTTAAGTAGCGGACGTTAACGCATTGTTGTTTAGTTGTTACTTTGCCATGTTTAACTTCTGTGGTGCCAATAAGAAGCATCGAATTCTGTAATGCCAATAAGAATGACCATTTCGGCGCACACACACAGTGGTGCCCATTGTCGAATAAATAAGATAAACGCATTACGCATAAACAGAGTTATGTGTCAAACATAACCAATAAACTTGTTGCATTGCATACGCTTTTATCATCCTCACTGTAATGAAAAAAAAAGCCATCAGCAACGAAAAAATGCAGCGCATGCGGTTGTACAGCGTCAAAACCAAAAAAAAAAAACAATTTTTTGCTGCACAACATTATCAACGAATAATATTTGCTGAGTGAAAGTAACGTTCAGATTAAGTGAGGTGATGAGAGGGAGGAGAAAGGAGCCAGTGGGGAGAATAATAATATTGCTGAGTGGTTGGTGCAATCCAAAGAGTTCTAACAACGACATTTATGAGTGGCCTGCAGAGTTCATTCAAATTTCTGCTGTGACGTCTGCTGCTGTCGAATGTTTCCCGACGTTTCTCATGAGATTTTACTCATTTCCTGAATGGAACAAGTATGGTTGTGCTTAATTAAAGCAGTAGGTAATGCCTGACGATCGGCTATGCTAAAAGCTTATCTGATAAGTAATGAGTTACATCGTCTTAACTTATTGCTTTGATGAAGAATGCAGTTGCTTTGCATTCATTTTCCTTGTTCAATTCAGCCATCAGGCTTGTATATATTTTGACAAGGTAATTGCAACGGCACATGTGGTCGGTTCATTGTTCCATAGCTGCATGTCATCCATCATGCAACGTTCAGTGCAATCTTGCAGCGTGAAGTCTCGTCACGCATCGTGCGCACTGGCAGTGCTGTGCATTGATGCGGTAACCAATGTGCACACGTAACGTACATTTCCTATTGTGCACCTAAGGCGTGTTCCATATTCACAACGCATATCCTTCAAAGTGTTTATTGTGGACTGCATGGCGGTTAATTTTTGTGCAACTTATAAATTTCATTGCTTCACTAATCTCACAGTTGAAGGCATATTGACATTTTTTATACTCACATCTCATTCATCCTCAACTCATATTTACAGTACAGGACTCACCTTTGCAATGAACGCCAATTTTGCAAACTAATTTTAGCACAGTCGATAGAGTTTAAGAAAAGCGATAGAAGTTATATCACGAGTGGTATGGAGTCATAGCCGACACCATTCGTTAAATGGTTGCAAATTTTCAAAAAGTTTTGAGTTCAGATTTTTGTTTTGACATGCAAACATGCCATGGTGAAGATAATAAACTGAATTGCTGGAACACCTTAAAGAAACGCTATTATTACTCCCCTATGGAATAGCCTTAACCTCACCACTGCCTAAGCAAAAATAGACAGTGGTCAAGATTTTGATCCTAATCATGGAAATTTTACAACAGTCTTGTGCACCTGCTGCAACCCAATAAATCTACCACATCATGCCGTCGATTCGATTAAAAGCGCACATATCTTATAGGTTTTCAGGATTTTGTGTAGGCAATTTAGCAAATTTGTCAGAATAAACCGATCTGCTCATAACATCAATTATTTGCCGAATGATTTTCTTCTAGATTAGCTTAAAACATTCATCGTTTCTTTAGATTTCCAGTATTTCATATTTTGCTCCACCATTTGGGCTGATTAGATGGTTCTGTAAAGAGTTGCTTCAAGATAATTTGTGATCTCAACAGTTCAATTGATTGCAGTGAATTGTGACTTAATAAGTTCTCTTAGTACGTTCACATTCATGTTCGAAAACATCGAAACGGTATGTGCAGCTATTCATAGTGCACTGCACCCTCAGATCAGATGTTCAGTGACAACTGATATCAACGCTTTCTTGAGTCATTCTCATTTGCTGTTACATGTTCACCACGCAATATCGGAAGCACTTTTTTGTTATCTGTGACTTTATAGTACCCCTACGATTTATTAATAACTCTTCCTCTGAACAGCTGCTAATTCAAGAACATAATGCAGTATAATAAGGCGTGATAAAAATTAATTAATTCATAACAGTAAATAAATAGGCAAATAAACAAATTATAAATAATAATAAAAATTTATTTCATCAAAAAAGAATATGCTTTGGTAGGTATGGATTCATTATGAACAAGATGGGCTTACGCGTCATCAAGTGGCCAGGCGCAAATGTATTTGGTCTCCGATGAGCGGTGTGATATATTCGTCTCTATTGTGTCACAAGCAGGAATCTCCCTCCATGCGAACGATTTAATTTCATCCTATTCCACAAGCAAACGCCACAGTTCAGTGCTCCGATTTCGCCTCATTGTACCGCTGCTTTCAAATATGTGTTGTGCCTTCTGTTGCTTGCGCAGTCGGTGCCAAATTTGCATTTGCAGGTGACTCATATCTGTGTGTGCACACGAGTACACCGTGTTTCATTCACAATGATCGATTAAATTCGAGAAGATCTACGGATACTTAAATGTGGAGAGAAATTGCCTATATTTAGGCAGAATAAGTTTTTCATTTCACTGTGGTTAAGCTGTCGTTTACAGAAGTGATTGAACCAGTTTAGATATCAAAGTACTGCTCAGCGTTTCCAATTATTTATTTACAACTAATGGAACAGCTCGGCAATGTGACAGGAATAGGAAAATACATTTCCTGCCGGATCTTATGGCGCAGATTTTTAATCACTTAACTAATTTAATCTTTGTAGTAAAAAGATTTCCGTTCAAATATTTCAGCTCACATAGGCGTTGCTAAGCTTCGTACACAACAAGAGAATATGTTATATCGGAAATTTTCTATTTAAGCCAGACGCTTTCAGACTTCTGGTTCCTGTACTCGCCCAGATTCAAAACTAGGCATTGCCCCCGGTCTTCTGAACCTTTCGAAAAATTTCCTCTTCTTCCCTTCCCCTCCCCTTCCCTCTCTTTCCTCTCATTCCTCAATAGTTGAATCTCTCTTCAGGTTCATAATTGATATTTCTGGCTATCTGCCTAATTCTGTGAACACTGCATAAATTTTGCGTCGCTCCTATTTTCTAAATAATATTAGCTACTTTGAAATTCTTTGCTCTCCTCTGAATTGTATGAATCTTGGCGCCGAAATAAAGAAAGTTCGCGTGCAATGGTTGTGTCGAAGTGTTGCAAGAGTACTTTCAAATACATACTAATTTTTTACCAATAAGAATCCATTGCTTTCAGATCACTTAAATTCAGAAGCGCACTTCCGTTTATTATGCTCGTGTGCGCGCAAAACATTCTACCTTCACTATTACATACCAGAAAAAGTGTTCGCCTTATCCAAGATACAATCTTGATTTATATGCATTGTCTGAAATACAGAGATTTTATCTTTCTCTTTCTTTCTTTTCCTTCACATTTCATTGCGATGCTTGGAAGATAGGAAAAACTCTGCCTTCAAAGTTGCTTTATTATTTGAAACTTGATGCACGAACATAAACATCGGAAGCGACTTTCACTAGGGTTTGGTATGCACAAAAAATTTCAGTGTTTCTTTTTTCGAAAGAGTTCTGTCGAAGGAATAAACGTGCCCTATTTGAGCGAAAGGTAGGCTGCAACAACTAGAAAATGAATTGGAGAAACATTTGGTTTGTCTATCACATGTTTAAATGCTGCTCCTCTTTAGCATGCCATTCTACATGAGCTCTCTGAGTAGTTGCCAGCGCATATTTAAAACTGGCGCCATCTCATTCACCTGTGATTCCAACAGGCACAGGAGAAAACGGAACGTAATTGCTGTGTTATGTGAAGATTTGTTTATGCAGTGTTTCGGTAGGTGGCTTGATGACTAGAGTGGCACTTAAAGGCAGCATCAACTACTGATGGTGTCTGTCATTCAGAAAGCACTCTCCCGTGTGCGCAAGGTCGCATTCCAACTATGCTGTCAATAAACCTCTGTCTACCTCAAAGAACAACTCATCTGCCACCTGCTATAGACTCTTGCCCAAATAGTTATAGGTTTCAACGGCCAAATATTCATTTTGTACATTTTTATTTATTTTCACTTTTGTTTCTCACATTCCAATAAAATCATAATTCCTGAGTAATGCTGTTGATTATTGGTTGCTCACATAACCAAATATCGCTTGCTTCGGCAAACAGAGTGTAATGCAATAGAAAAGAGATTATTGCACACTGCAAATTACTAGCTTAGGTGATCGGTGCAACTGAAAACAGCAATAAATAAATTGCATTGCTAGGTTGTCTCCCCCGCAATGCGGATCCCATCGAACGTGGCGAATCCCAGGTACGTCTAATACCTCCTGCCAAAAATTCACTGCCGTTGGGATATTGCTACCTCGTAGAGTATCAACTGTATAATATAAAGGGGAGAGGCCCAAGTATTCAGCCGGAAAGTAGCGCTCAATTTCCCACGAATGAACGCGTGAGAAAGCGTCCTCCGAAGGGTGCACGAAGAACAATCCGAAATCAGAGCAGGCGCTCGCGAAGCAGCCAACGGTAATTTAATTCGTCCTCATGGCTTGAGCAACAATTTACTGATTATTTCCTCTCAATATTCGTTATCAGTGTTTTGGAAATACGTCTTACGTGATGTTTTTCATTCTCTTCTTTTACCGCTGTCATCACTTCACACACCTATCTGTTAGTAGTACACTGTGGATATATTTTTTGCACATATCTGGGTTGTACAATTTTTCCATTATAAATATTTTGGTCACCTTCTCTTCCTTTATCTTTTTATTTATCGCTTTCACTAACCCCAGATCAACAATATCATCTCAAATGGCTTAAGGCTTAAACCTAAGCAAAATTATTAGACGATTTGGTCACAGCTGGATAAACATTTGTACTTCTGTCTTTCTTTGGATAACTTTCTTCAACAGCTTTATCAGAGAGCGCAATGTGTCATCTGGCAGGACATGTACTGAAGCTCACAGTCGGCAATTATCTCTCATAACTTCGAAATCGATGTAAGAAATTATCAACTTTTCCCTTTACCTCTTATACTATAATCTCCGCGATCTATAATAAAGGATGGCGTTTAAATAAGTATGCAGAAAAAATAGTAGTAGAATTTTAATAACTCTCAAAGAGTTCATGAAATGGATCGTAACTATCCTCACCCAGATAACGTCAGCGTTGTGTACGCACCCTTCTATTTCAAACGACTCATATGCATCGCAGCGAGAATGTTTCTAGTTCATCTTGATGTTCATTACCGTACACATTGGCAATTAATGCGGACAACACATTCATTTAAATGATCGACCACTGCAATCAGTGTTGTTGCATGCACAACATTCTTGCAGTGACTACACTTCATAGGATGTTGATAACTCTGCTTCACACTTTAAATGGCTGGCAATAAATTTTTCATCATCGAAAATCTTTGGCGTCAAGCATCGCAGGGAACCGCTAAGTTGCCACACTGAGGGTCTACACCGTCACCAAGTGTAGATTTTTGACTATGAAAATAGTCTTTGCGGCAGCTGTGTTCATGCTAGTGGAGCAACAGGTCTGCTATGGAGTTACTCTCATAAACCGCAACACGAATTCATCTTAGCATACTGAAAAATTGGCAGCACCTATATTTGAAGCATGGAGCGATGCTCGGCTGAGTTCGTTGATTGAATAAGATTAGCTAATTTTATTTGATCGATTTAATTTGATCGCTGATTTGTAGTCATTGATTGCGATCGTTCATTGATCACTTTGGTTGTGGTCACTATGATCACTGTTTTAATGTGATTTGTTCGGTTGATTCGGCCGATTTGGCCGGTTAAATCCGTTTAATTCATGTGATTGATTTAAGAGGTAAACATGAGTTGATTCATTTTATCGGTTTGGTCGATTTGAATGGTTTATTTGGATTGGAATCGCTTATTCAGTTTAATTGGTTTCACATTTCTGGCTGATTTGACTGATTCAGCTAGCCTTGATTGCGCTGTTTTATTTTATTGATTGATCTGTACGGTTTGTTTAGATCGATTTGATCAATTTGTTTCACTTAATTGGATCGAATTTAGTGATGACTTGAATGCTTATTATGATTTGGTTGGTTTGGCTAGTCTGGTTGATTTGAGTGCTTTTTGGTTCGAATGACTTGATCTGTTAGATTAATTTCATTGGTAATGTTAGCTTGATTTAATTGACTTAGCCTGACCTCTTTGACTGATTTCATTGATTTATTTCAGCTAAGTGCTTCATTGATTCGGTGGTTGATTTGATCTGGTAGACTCGGCTTACTTCATTCGTTTGATTTAATTGATTTGTTGTATCGAACTACTTTGATCGATTTGATGGTCTTGATGGTTTTCGCCAGGGAAATGCTAAATCCCAGCTAACAAATCGTTTATGTCATGTCATAGCTCATGTTTTCACAGAATCGTCCAATATTCCCTGTCCAAAATGAACTCTTAAGAACAACTTTTTCAGTAAAGGGCATCTCTTAACATTTCAAATGCCACAGCTTTCTATTGTTGGCTAATATCACAGAATGAACAATAGCTGATGAGTTTTTGATATTCTACAAAAATAGAATTCTACGATGGCTCACACCATCACTAACATTGCTGTTCCCACGATGAACCACCTATCGAGTTCACAACGTATGATTCCTGGCAACATCACATCATAATAACCTATTGCTTTCATGTCCTTTCTGCACTGTCCCTCTACGAGCAGGCCGGTCAATGTCTCACTACCTTCTCCTAAATATAGCGCATTCAGCGCAACGCATCCCATTTTACGTATTGGTTTCGCGTTCGGGTCAACCGTTATTCATCTAGTTCCTGTTATGGATGATTCGGCTTCCATCTGCCTATAATATTAAACTACACTCACACTGAAACATCTGTCATTTGTGGAACACTCTTGCAGCCTTGCAGCCTTGCAACATTTTCTTTTATCTCATGCCTCTCTAACGATGAAATGTTGCGTCAAATAGGAAGGCAGCCGGGTAAGTGAATATAATACAGCGATGAAATATCTGAATCAGATGGTATTTAAGTTACTGAGTGTATTGTGTCGTGCAGCCATAACAGAGGTGTCAGTCAAAGGAATGTCATTAATCAAACATCACATATTAGTCGTCTTCTTTTTAGAGATATAAGCGGAATGTCTCGAAACCTATGCTATTGAGTCCATATAATGTTCAGATCTGAAAAATGCGATATATTCCACCAATCGTCTGTGCAAAAGGACGATACCCTGCGCTGAAATGTTGTACTGATATTTTCATCTGGAATTCCTCTCAGAAAACATTGTATGCGGCAAAATAGCGGTCGAGTTTCCCAACATCCAACAAACATCCGGAAGCGCTAACATGGATCAAACACTAAAATAAACCACTAAAGAATGCAAGACAGGCAATTTTTAAAAAACGCGTGAAACCTATTGAGCAACATGGGATGTTTCTCTGCAATGGGAAATTTACAAAACGGCTGAAGCATTTGCGTCGCCGTTGTTCAACAAACTTTACAACTGCTATAAATGGACGGTTGGTTGCTCGCAAATTTTCTTCAGTATTCTAAGTTACTCTGCAGTAGCAACTTTGTAATACAACGTTTCCTTTGGTGTTTGTTGCGCAAACTTGAAATGTAATTGTTGATATCTTTTAAAATATTAGAGATCGGGAATTGGCACCTCAAAAATACCCCTTCTTCAGCCTCTTGTATATGAAGTAATTTTGCAGCGATAATTTTTATTCGCCTCTCATCCATTCATATGCATGCCTCCCAAATACTCGGTAACCACAGTGGACATTAAATATAGGCTTTGGAAAGCAAGAATTCGGCCACTGTGCGTGTTCAGTACAATATCTCAGCACTAAGATCAGTGTCACTTTAACTGTCGGCTTCTCAGATCCTTTCGTCAATCGCTTCAACCTTGAATCATTTAAGCAAATTTTGATTGTGCATGAACGCACCATGAAACTACAAGAGATGCGCGAAGAACTGCATATGATGTTTCAGCCATCGCTGCGCTCAGGAATTAGGCAATCCAAGTAGCACATTTAATCATTAATTACTATAAGAATCGTTCTCTTTTTCTACAGAATAAGTTCTTCACATTTTCATTGGACGAGTTTCGTGCGCCAGATATCACTGAACGCATTTTAAATTAACATTATCAGATGGCTCATATACGCATCTTCGTGCTAGGCAGTCGGTTAACGTAGAGGTGAAAGGAAACTCAAGAGTTTGGAGCCTAGAACTGTTACGTGGTGCCGTCTACTTCATTGTTCACTGCTCTTTTTGTTCAGTATCCCTTAGCAGATCTCCTTGAAAAGTTCCTCCTTTTTCATATGTTGACCTATTTTCATCTGAGGCTCTTATATCGAAATTCAACGACCACTTACCTCGATACCACGGTGTACTCCAGTACTGCTTTGATTTCGACTTTTGTTTTACTACTATCTGTTACCAGCATTTTAGTAATGCAAGGATGCTGCTTTTGTGGGTGGATTAAAGGATGGGGAAAGGGACAACAGTTGGAGGAAGCAGCGAAACTGGTGGGCAAATATAACTTGTCGTACCCAGGATTTTTTATTAGGCGGAGTATATATATACATTCACCTTACTGACCACAAGGAGAGAACATTCTGCGACTTCAGAGAATAGCTAATGAATAAGAGTCAATGTTGGAAGTTGATGCATTTAAGAGCACATTAACAAAGAGCGGAAGTAATGCGTAACTATCCCGCCATCCTTAATAAGCAGGAAGCGTCAATAGTCACTTTTTAATTTCACGCATTTAATAGCAAAAAAAGGTGATCTATTAGAAAGCGCATGTCATAGACTAAAGTATATTGGAAGAATATGCAATAAAGTTATGAGGAACCAACGTTCTATATGTGATGATCGCTGAGGTTTTTACACAAGAGCGCAACCGTCCTTACTATGAGCAAATTCATTGCTTAACGTAGCATCATATATTGCTCAACAATCCTGATCCACTTTGATTGCTTTTTGGCCATTGTCTAGTTCCTACCGCCTTGAAATTTGCGATGCCTAGAGGAGTTCAGCCTGACCAGCTCCAAATTTTATTGGATGCGGAAATGATATTAGTATCTATTTCTGGTGCTCTCTTTAAAAGGCCATTCAGGCGTTGAGTTGCAAATGCCCAACACTGCTATAGTCGTTTAATTTCGTGACAGTCATACCATTCATCACTACTTTGCGCTTTATTTACCTTGCTCAACTGAAACTTTCATTGCATCTTTGCACGCGTCAGTCGTGATGAATGTTTGCTGAATGTTTTGCTCATAAGGTGAGTGAAGAATGTCTTTAGGCTTATTTTTTAGCTCGACTCTCAAAAATGGTGTCGCTGAAGCCCCACCACCGCGTTTACAGCTATCGAATAACTGTGCTTTCATTTTTATTAATAGACAGCATAATTCCTGTATGAAAATGTAAATGTTATTTATAGGATTATAAGCATCATACATTTATATACTTAGGCGTGCATGAATGTTAGTCATTCGTTGCTCTCCAATCAATGCCGTATTCTTTATTGTATATTTGTGACATGATGCCAGATGGTTCATAAATTTGCAAAGAAATAGATCGATGTGGCTGTACATGAAGCGTATCCAACTGAAAAACAAGCAACACCTGCATCTTTCAAAGAGTAATGAATAATATCGAAGCTGTTAGCTACGCAACGATGAAATATCTGTCATTCTTAGGTGTCGGCCGTTTAGTGGAACGTGCAACAATTTGCACGTGTACGATGAAGAGAGTTAAAGGTGTGAAATCGACGAACCGATATGACGACCACAGTAACTGAAGCGCCTAAGGAATGTGCTTGAATTCTTGACTGTCTGCGGTTTGCAGCTTCAAAAAGTGAAAAATGCCATAGGTTGACCATGCACTAGCAGCAAGAAATACCTTCAACTCTGAGATATCAACAATTTTAAGCCTTCTCTCGTACTTTTACCTTCGTGCACTTTACAGAAGCGCTGAGAAAACCCATTATTTATCTTTTAACTCAATTTATTTTTTTTTACGAAAAATCATCTGATTATCAAGTGTGCAATAGCTGGAAAAACCTGGTAACCAAATCGTTCATTTGTGTCATCTTACGGATCCCATTCGATGTAGTGTGCAAACTGCAAGTTGTTACCGCTGTTTGCCAGTTTCTTACCCATTGCTAATACCTGTTGATAGTAAGGATCGTCACGAATAGCAACTATTGTATGCACTCTAAAAATTGCCAAATAAATCTGTTTTTCAAGAATGTTTTCGACATGTGGATAATTATTTTATTCCTCCAGGCAATTCGTGTTTTATATTTAATCACCAGCAAAATTAAGCCTACATCAATATTGAAATGAAGTAGTATTAGACGTATTCGATGTTATGACGTGTTTTTAAATGTGTGTCGGAACAGCAATGCGCACCTCTGACTGTTAAACTCTTGCTTGTCAGCTATGACAGCTTTTTCGACCGTCCGTAATATCGAGCACCTCACGTCTACTACTGATATCGATAATTAAATGTGAAGCCATCTTGAAATGACTCCTGTTCTGCGGCCATCGTAAATGCCTCTTCGTACGGGCGGTCCCACCTTATCACTTCCTCTAGAACTGTCTTATCTTTACAAAACATTCAGCGAATTCCGACAGCAAAACTAACTATACAACTGTATTAGCAATTTCCTTCACAGGAAGGGATCTTTTGATGGAATTGATGAAAATGAAAATTTCCAAGTTTTGTCCAAATTTTAGCATCTTTATATATCTATACCTATATATATATATATATATATATATATATATATATATATATATATATATATATATATATATATAGATAGATATATAATGTGCCCATCATGCCATACAATCTGCAGCTGTAATTATATGGAACGGATTATCCTGAAAATAAATGATAGTGAGGATTGTTGTGATTGTCTAAATACCTAACTAGCTGATGTAAAATGATTCTAATAAATGAGATCTTCATCAGTCAGTTCTTTGCAATCGGCTGCACTGAAGCATAATCCCTGAATGTGATCTATAATAACACTTCGCAATATTTTCTCGATACATAATCATTTTGGTCTGCAGTATAAAAAAATCTTCGGTGCAAAATTCGTTTTCAGTGGCGAAGGAAACAACGCCACCAACTAGTGGCATTGAACTTCAGAAATACTGCATAAGTGTTCAATTTTTCAGGTGTTCAATTTATACTCTCTCTCTCATAAAAAAGCACTCGAAAAGATGGATGACAAAAATGAGCCTGAAGCGTGTATTGCATTCAACTCTATGGCCGAGGTAACATGAAATGCTTTCAAACATCATGCGTTGAACCTGTTAAATTAAAAAATGTTGTCTGATCATTCCATGTAATTATTGCAATAAGCGTTCCGATGGACTTCAGAAAATAGGCTATAAAAAGCACGAATGAATAAATGGAAGTTTTGTGGAAATTTAACAAAAAGAGATTGAAAAGAAAAATTTCTTTGCGAATGGCATTCACGTGGCTCATACATCAGAATTTATTCTGCTCGAAATTTCAGTGCGAATACTTGTCATCGTACAAAAAATTTAGAAAACCCGCGAGCACTCGTACAGCTATCAGCACTCATCACTTTCTTGCTAATTCATCTTTATCGTGCACTATTATCATGCGATACTGAAGTATTTTCTTAAGATGAAGCACTAAATCACACCACTCTTAAAAGGGTTTCTTTATTGTAACGCACTTCATTATCAACAGCCGCAACACACCCTTCCCTAAGCGATTCTTGTTCTAATACGATTGTGTGAACGCGTCGATGATTGGTTCTATCCCAAGTAGTACTGTAAACTTCTGCTAGACTCTCAAATGCTATTCAGCTCCTTTTTATCAACTTTTAAACAAGGAACTGCCCACTTCATTCAATTGCAAAACTTTTTCGGGACTTTCAGTTCTCAGATCTTCCAAGTGTTCATTTTTGCGAGCATCTCGCAAAATTTTTCAAACCGTTCATTTATTTTTCCAGTCGCTTTCCCAGCCATTCTGTCCTTTGAATTCCCAACCTTTCAATAATGTAGGTCGGAGGTCAGCAAGAGATTTAGTGGTGAAGAGTGGCGTTCTTTTTCTTGACTATGAGTTTACGAAATCCGTAAACCAAATGTATGACTCATGGAATCTGTTGTCAAATCGGTGATCTGATGACAAAAGAATCCGACAGAAACCTTTGCAAACATCCAAAATACGAAAGATGCGTGACCGATGAATGATGGGTGAAATCGCGTGAAGAATAGCGCGGATCCGCCTTCTAGCTTTTTGCGATCCTCATGAAACAGTTTAAGCCACGCCCTCTCGGCATCACGTTTGCGCAGCATAATGCAGCCTCGACAGCCATGCGCAGTGGCCACGGTTTTGTGTCCCTTATTAAGTGCTTATTGGCCATAGTTGATTGATGTCATCTTACATCATTTCTTTCCCACTTAAAATGGGCAAAATCTTGTTAGCTCTTGAGTCTTATTTCAAACTGTTGGCATATTTTCAGCTACTGCATTTAAAATGCTCATAATTACGCTGCTTAACAACCGCCTCATGTGCGGATTTTCCTAGCACTTTTCCATATTGAACGTTTGCGAGTTCTTAACTGTAACAGGAAATTTTGAAATGAGTTTCTGCATTTTGCATGGTGATACAATTTTCGGCGAGAATATTCCTCGTCTGTTGAAGAAGCGTGAAAATTTCCGTGAAATTGACTATGAGTGATTCGCTTCTAGTTTGTTTATATGATGCTCACTTAGCAACATTTCAGGTAGCCGAAACGTTTTTCATAGTTCGCATGCGCAAATTATAAAAGTTTGCACGAGATACAACATATGTTGCACCTTATATTATTTATTTATAGGTGTCAATATTTCTTCTCGAGTACTTATAATGTTCGGTGTTAGATATATTAGGCTGATATTTGCTTCCAACAATAAATCCCGTTCCATTCGCTGAAATGCATGCGACTGCATAATTCTGAACGTCGGCATAACGAAAGTTTAACTCGACTTTCAAGGTACAGCAATGAACGTTCTCTATTGTGGCTGTAGAATTAGTATTGGCTACGCATTGATATCAACTAACGCTGCACAAAATAATTTTTGTTTTCCACACATCCTTAGAGTCGTATTTTTATTGCGAATTAATGTTTTGGTTACATTTGCTCTTCGAATTAACCTTAATTTCAAGGGTTTTCGTTATAGTTCACGCCTCAACACATCACTACTAGAAGTGACGTTCGTCGGCTGTATTGACGAACGAACATTTCAAAGATAGCGATCGGTGCTGGCTGGTTGCGAAAATTAGAGGCAATCGACACTCACTGCATCACTTGCCTCCAATCGTTTCCATATTGCATCTTTCGCGATTCAACTTGTAAGCCATTCTTATTGCTTCAATTCCCATTCTCTAACTTCAGAAAAATTGCAGCAGTATTCCAATAAGCTTCCTGTTGACGGCATCACTATAAACGTAGTGATTATTTATTCGAGCGGCGTTGAATTGGCCCCTTCTATTGCCACTTCCTCACTTGTATGTATTCAACTTCACGACTCACCGAAACAAGCAAGCCTCTCATCCTCAAATACAACTCACAACTGCTCTGTGCATCACCGAAACTCAGTCTAAACACGAGGAGAATTCGGTACATCAGCTGTGCATAACTTTGAATTTATTCCTGATAAGTGCGAGGTGGAATTTCCCGCCGAAGAGAGTCAACTATTTATTACCTATTACTGAAAATCTACTGAAAACATGTTCACGTCATCCATCATTTTCGTTGTGATATTGTTTGAAGTACGTCAAACGAGTGCGCTTCATTGTCTTGTGGTCAGGCCTGGTAAGTATTTCAATCTCTTCATATATTTTTCTTTGCTCACAATTTATTCGTTGGCGCGAAGTGACACTGTGAAAGAAGCTGGTGGCCACCACTTTAATTTAGGAATAACACTGAAAAGAATTCCAAGTGGTCATAACTCACGAAGACCATGCAGAAGAAAACCATTGAAAATGCATTTGATTGTTCATCACGAAAGCATGTTGAATGAGGAGGACAACGCTCGGAAATCCAGAAAAAAGCTCCATTCGAAAATTTTGAGAGAAAAATGCACCACTTTCCACATCAAAGTTTTATCTGAAGAATAAGAAGCCGATTAATTCAAGTAAGCAATATTTGCGCTGCGTATAAATTGCTGAACAATGCAGAACATAGGTTTGTATTGAAAAGATAAGCAACATTGTGCACTCGAGCATAATCCGCATTACCTGAGAAAACACAACAAATAAAGCAAAAATATTTGAGAAAACGGAACGATATGAGCTCATCTTTTCATTTGCCATCTATCATACCTCTCTTTTCAACCAATTTTGCTTCCTAACAGCAGCAGGCGAATCGCAAAATAACGAATGGAAGAGGGCCTTATGTTCACATCCGCTGTACATCGCTTTCATATGCTTTAGAACAAGAAGTTGTCATCAAGCAAAAGCTATGGTCGGCTCTTGCAAGGGCTTGCAAAGAACCATGACTTGAATTCCTTAGGGAACAAAGCGAGCAATCAGCGCATAGCAACGAACATTAGCTTGTACAACCGGGAACAACCTCTATATGATTTTTCGATTGCTTGCCTCGCTGCGTTCAATTTTCATTCGGTAGCGGCAGTTAGCTTTTCCGTATTCATTTCAACCCGATGGGTGCCAGTAGAGTTTTTTGGAACTAAATTCACCTTGTACTCCCTCATCCACCCTAGAGCTACGCTGAGAGACTTCACGGATTTTTGACAGCGTGTGAAACCAAATAACTGAATTTTTTAGATTTTGAACTCTTGGATGATTTATTACAGAAGTTTAGGGACGGTGTTTATTGTCGGCAGATTCAACCTTCCAAAGTTCATGAGCTTTGCTTTTCTAGATGGTGATCTGAATGTTTTGAACAAACGCAGACAATCATATATAGACAGAGATAAATCGAAGTTAAGGAAAGCATTTACAGAAATACATTCAATTAACGAATATCAACGCTAATTTAGCGTTCCTCATTCTGCAAAGTGATAGAAAGCTTTACACACGAGAATATACTACTGCTTCTAATGCATAGCAGAATGAAATACGATGAGTTGCGGCCACATATGAGAGACTGAATAAACATAGATCGGCTGTTGCGAATACATCGAACAAAGCGGCATGTAGTGTCTTCGAAATACGAGAACATCGTCGCGCATCGTGATGGGATTTCCCACTTTGCCTTGTTTCCTGTTTTGCATCAACCTCGTCCATTCAACTTGAGGAATCCTCAAACCTATTACATGCTTATTATTTGCCTTACTATTTAACGCGTGCTTCCAATAAACCTACAAGATGCTACGCTTCTGCAGTTTTTTGCCGGTGTCTTGCTTAACAGTGGTTTCACAGCGAACCCTCTTCATTCGAAATTACATGATTTACTCATAAGCTGACAATCTTAGATTAATTCCTCGCAGTTGCTTAGTAGAGATCGCCAGTTCAAATTGACGGAACATGAGAGGAGCTAACATCTTGCAACATTCATATTACATAAACGTTGCAATCCAACATACCTGATGTTTTTGGAGTGGCAGGAAAAGATCATTTGCCTTCGAACTCTGCCATCTTTATGTCACTTTGATGAGTATGTGATATGAGAAGGTTTGTGGAACCACATCTTTCCAGAACGACATTTTTGAGTTTTTTTTTTATTCCTGATATTCCTGAAACAAATATTCCACTTCTAGAGACATAATGCGCTTCCTTTTTCTTGCATCCTTTCATCTAATACCGAGACGAATCGACGCATCTTCCCTTGTGTCTAGACTCGTAACATGACACTCACTATTGTATGATGTCATGCGTCATCCAGCATACAAAATTGCTCAGAATGTTAGCAACTTTTGAACTGAACTGAAATTTATATACTTTTGGCTGGATGACCAAATTTCAAGTGTCTAATGTCAGAAAAGAAAAATTATACTCCACATTTTTACGCCTTCTTATGCACAATTCAAGCAAGATTGCTGCCGTCTATGGCAAAACACTTTAGTTTTGATTAGCACCCATTGATGCTTGCAGTGTAGGTAATAATTTTATGGGCGGTTGTTGGCCATCATTTAATTCTCAAAGAATGCGCATGTACGCTGCATTCAACTGACTGTTGCGTGCTTATTGAATAAAGATGTGCAACTTTTATACCATAAAAGAGTTTGGAAAATTTTCGAAAAAGCCAGTTTTCAAAAAAAATAAAAATAAAAAATCGCATGTCAGTAGCAAACAGATCTCTACCAAAGCTGTGAAGAGCGCACTTGGAAATGATTCTCTGCAAAAGTGAATCATCCAGTAAAAATGCAGTTCAAAGGGTTCAGTGAAAATTTTGGCTCATTAATATACAGTATGAAAAATTCCAGATCTGGTATTCTGTACTACATTTTTTACCGAAAGTTATTGAGCGAATCACTGCATCAGGAGAGTTTCTTTCTCATTGATCCTTTAAGCTACCCAAGCAGCACTGGTTGAAGGCAGTATTTATATGCGAAGTGATTTAACATGAGTAGAACTGATTCAAAGAAGAGAATAGTTCTGCTTAAAAGTCATGGAGGCCTACAGAAAAAAGTTTCCTCCTTACAAATTTTATCAACAAAATCCCCGCACATCGCTACGCGTGCTTCCTTTTCGTCGTTCGAATCACCGCTCATTTGCATCAAATCACTTCTTCAACATAAAATGCTCTAAAATACTGTTTATAAAGATCACTTGCTAAACTGAGCACTTACGAATGCGAAACTCAGTTCCTCAGTTAAAGTACCAGGGAAATCATTGCATGCATTGTCACTGCAAAATTCTTCCATACGATTCAATTATGTAACATCGCGCATAGTAAATATCATGTCCTGAAAAGAGTAAAATATGCGTTTGGTGTATGAGCGCACGTTTGGAAAAGTTTGAATGTTGGAAGAATCACATTCAAGGGTTTTTGAAAGCCAATTGAATCGTTTAAAGCTGTAAGAAAGGAAACATGTAAACTTTTAAAGCATTGCACAATTTTGGAGAAGTCAAGCAACGCGAAGAAAATAGTGCAGCAAATGAGCGCAAATATAGCTGTCGTTCAATGTTTGAATTGTAACCGAAAATTACGCATTGTGGCAGTTATTGCGGTGGAAAATCGAATGCCCTTTGAACACTTGAGCCTTTAAGCGACAAACTGCATGATATTGCAATAGCGAAAAAGTTTTGATGAGTTCCTTTCTCATAAAGAATCTAATGCACTCAAACTCCTTGCGCTGATTGCATAGAAAACTGGCTGATACAAAAAAATTAGCAAAAAAAAATAAGGAAAAATATATAGATTGCAATTCATATGACCAAATATTTTGGCGTCAGATTTCTGTAAGCGACCTCACATATCAAGCAGTATGGATCCTACGCCTAACGTGCATTACAATGCTTTTTTATTCTTATAATCTCTTGTTCGTGCCACTTTTTTCCGCAAACCAACAAGGATGTGGGGCCGGTACGTGTACATATGCACATTTCTCCAAGTGGTAGTTTCAATTCACAGATCACTAAGGTAGAATTCATGAAAAGAATGTGTACTCCAATTCCTGAAAAATAATTTTAGTTGATTTTATAACTCTTGAAAGGCTTCCGTAGATATGTGACAAATACGCAAATTCTATGATAGGACCGGTTGGCTTTGTTCAGGATTCAAATATTTGATTCCTGTCGAGTTCGAAGAATAAGCGTGAAATACGCTGTAAGAAGCGGTCGTATAATGTGCACTAAACCCACCAATTTTTCTAAGCTGCTTTAGGCGGATCTTCACCTGAAAAATTGAATCGACAAATGGACGAGCGCGCGGAAATATATGCGCACAGACGCATCGCTCTGGTAATGCACCTCGCGAAAGCATTTATGAGTGCAATAAACCACTGAAATCGTAGCACGAAAAACTTATATCACTACAAATCAGTCACTTCTTGTAGAGGAATCTTGCTTCACTCTGAAAATTTTCAATTGAACAACGATTGTTGCAATTATCACACTTGAATTATCGCTGCACATATAAATGGGTGCTATTAATTTCCTTGATAGCACCTGCCGAATTCAAGCATTCTGAATGTGAAATGTGTTTCTGCATTCGTTGTTTTGTAAGCTATATGATTTTAATTAATTTTTATTAGTGAGCAAATATTTCAAATCTTCACAGCAGCTCAATAGGACATTTGTTTGTGCCGAAGCTATGTGAACGTCCATTGGCGATTCGTCAGCTAAGTTACGAAGTATACTTTCAAGAACATATATCAGCTTTTCATCCCCTTGTGCTTATGACATCGTTTATATCCACGGTATGGGAACGTCTTCAGGTATTCTCAAATAGACAATTAAGGTGCATGGATTGGATATATTTTCAGAGATAGGACATAGATTCTGTAAACTTTCAAAAACGAGCAATAACGCTGCCTTTTTATATTTTTTTTAACTTTTAACGAAATTGATTAGAATGTATTATTAGAGCTTACTAACCTATTAGTTTGTGAGAGCCGTTCAATCTCATCCAATTGAAATTTGTTAGAAAATAAACTGGGAAAGAACCAAGAGACGCTTTTTGATAAATCTGCCTGTTAGAGGAGAAATGAAGGGACCGTATTTTGCCTGCAACAGTATTTCACCTATAGCACATGTTGATGCGAATCGACTCTTCTGTACTGTAATATCGAAATTACATTGTACCGTAGTGAAAGCGGTGTTTCAAGAATATTCAATATGCAGTGCTATCTCGGGCGCCTTTCAGTGTGGCATACTATACTATAAAAGTGACATTGGCTCGAAAAACAGCATATTTGAGGAGGATATAACGTTTTTTGGAGCATTCTACATTTCCTCACGTCCACAAAATCTTGCTATATTATGCTAAACTCATTATGCTTTCCTCATACAGGCTGCACATTTTTCTCTATCAGGTATTCCGTAATGTCATATGCCCTACCAATCGGTATTGTCGACACTTGAGGAACGCTGCTCTATTTCATAAGTTGTCGGTCTTCACCTCGTGCGTTTTAGCAAATTTTCTTTGCGAAATCGGTTTATGGCAACACTACGTATGTGCCTGTATGTGTCTGTCTGTCAGCAACTTCAGCTTGAGGACCACTGAAACTAATCGCGCGAAATTGGGCTTTTGTAATGTGCACCACACGGTATTAATTTAGTGAAAGTTTTGGACATTTGAAGGCGTCGAGGAATTTACATATGCTACATTGGTCGAATTTATATCAAGTAGACAACGAAAAAGGAATCTTTGCAGAATACTTATGAATATTTATGTGCGTATTTTGTATAGTTTTTTTTTTTTTTGCTATTATATAAATCTTGCTCAACATGTTAGTCCGATACAATAGCGTATGTCATGCCACCTTATTTAGCATATTCCACCGCTTATTATAAACAGCAATTAAAAAACTAGCTTAGTTGATTTATTTCTCAATTTTCACTGTCTGAAACGAACAACATTGCTTCGAGTATTTAATGCATATTTACACTCGTTTGGTTTGTTTATAAATTAAGGCGGATTGTTCTCGGTAGTAGATGTTGGTGTGCATCCTCACAAGCGATGTTTGCAAAAGCAATGGAAAAGCAAATAGAAAGATAGCATAGCAAATGGAATGACGCTCGCAAACATACATCACTGTTTGCATGCTCTTCATTCGTTCGCATACTTACGGGATCTTCCTGCATCTACCTGTTCTCTTTCCAAAGCCATAATACATTTCTGCCATCATTTTTATTCCTCTTCCAAATTCTTGGAATGGAGAAATTATTTGAATGCGTGAAACGCAAGAAGGTATAAAAGCGTCTATAAACCCATAGTTAATGCGCTATATACTTTACCTAGTCGTATGTCAAGTGTTGTATTTAGCAAAGAAATGCGATATTGTAAAACATTTCTTCGATATTTTCTTCATATAACATAATACATGAATGTATATCCCATTGCCAACAATGAAGTGAATTCAGCTTATGTAGAACTATTATGAAAGTATTTTAGCCGAGAAAAGGGGCCAGGTATTGCGCAGAATGAAGTGTGATCAATGAGAGGGTAAGCAAAAATCTCAAATAATTAGATATGCCAAGATTTCCTTTAATTTACTACAGGCTGAAATGAAAACACTATCCGTGAGGACAACTCATTGCCATAGTTTACTTGTGCGACCTATAGCACATTGCACCTAAAGTGACCATGCGGTGTATTTTATTTACCATTGTCATCTCACATCATATTTGTTTGTTTGCATTTCACTCTGCATTGCCTCATCCCAAAGTGGCAGGTGCTTATTGAATTGTGGGAACGTACAAAAGCATCGAGTGTGCATTTCAATGGTCACTTATGATCACAGCAAAATAAGCATATCTTCAATTGGCTCTTCATCACTAGCAAATTTCGATTTTGGGGACATGTGAACACCTGGTTCTCATATCCGTTTATTTATATGTTCAATCTGAGACGCAAACCTTTCCATGCTGATATTTCCCAGTTCCTTTCATGTATATATATATATATATATATATATATATATATATATATATATATAAGTTCTCTCTTTCATACCCTAGACGGCTTAAAGAACGGTAGGCGCATTTCGCTTACCTTGGAGCGAAGAGGGTAAGAAATATTTACTCAGTGATATTTGACGACACTGAGGTCAATGAAGTCCTTTGATTTTTTTTTCTAAAGGAAGTCAAATGAGGTTCATTTGTTTGATTCATTGGCATCCTGCTTTCTCTCATATTAGTCGCGATTCAATTCGCTTGTTAGGTGTAATCGTGAGAAAACTACGTTTTCTATAAGATTTCATTGGGGGTGATAAGATCTTTAGTATGTCTCATACCGTTTTCACGGGTGTAATTAACCAATCCTGCGAGTTCGCAATACTGTGAGTCGATTATTTTACGAATCAGCATTTACCATTGTATCACTTAGCAGCAAGCAAACCACCGGAAAATTATCTGAAAATAGTAAATCTTTTCTAGCACAGATTGATGACAGCTTTTGAGTAAAAGTTTCCATGATTTGCTCGCACAGTAGCTCTTTCATGTGCTACGCAATTACTTACTAGAAGCACTGTGTGCTAATGTCCTTTCCGCTTCTTTTATAATAGGCGCTGCTCTATTATATATATATATATATATATATATATATATATATATATATATATATATATATATATATATATATTTATTTATTTATTTATTTATTTATTTATTTATTTATTTATTTATTTATTTATTTATATTTTTATTTATATTTATATTTTTATTTTTATTTTTATTTTTATTTATTTATTTATATATTTATATATCCATATATTAATATTATATATTTATTTATTTATTTATTTATTTACTTATTTATTTATTTATTTATTTATTTATTTTTATTTATATTTATGTTTATATTTATATTTATATTTATATTTATGTTTTTATTTATTTATTTATTTATATATTTATATATCTATATATTAATATTATATATATATATATATATATATATATATATATATATATATATATATATATATATTCGCAGTGTCAGCTAGTTTTTTAATTTCTTTAGAAACCGCTTGAATCGCTCCAGCAATCGCTGAATTAATTAGCAGGAAGATCATGCTTGTAATTCCTACTTGTTTCAAACGTTATCTGTAGTTGTGAGGTTTGAGATAATGCCTCACGAAGTTGCGTCGTTTGAGAGCAAACACTGCGAAGGAGAATAGCTGCACCTTTCTAGAAATATGCGTGAAAGCTACAAAGTGCAGATTGTATAGTGCCAACTACGCACTGATTGGGCGCTAAGCGGGTTGGAACTTCGTTTCCTTTAATGCTTCTATTGGAAACTCAAAGTAAAATTTGTGCATAGTGCGTATTTCGTACTCATTGAACCTCAGTCCCGCTGTTCTACTAAAAAGCCGCCATTTTTCATTTTATATGAGGTCAAATCCGTTGCACAATTTATACGTCACCGACCGAAATCTGCATAATATTTTCTATTCATTAATAAACATTCGTTGACCATGGCTGTATTGTTTGTATAACTAACTATCATCCTCGTAAAAATTGATAGGCTTTTCAAGATAAGTGTTAAGAAAATCGAATCTCCAAAAATAAAATTCTGTCCTCTAATCCTCTTCACTGAATTTACCATTAGAGGCAGTGGCAGGGTAGTTGATTGTGGTTACCAAGCACGATACAGTTGAGGGTTATTCCGCCAACGATGTGGGAAATTTTATTATGTAAAAAATTCCAAACCGCGAAAGCACATAATCTGATTTCATTAGCACTTTACAGAAGTTAAATTATCAACTCAGAATACAACAACTTTAGTGGAGCAGAGCTGAAGTCAATGTCCATACTGGCTGTTGAATTCCTTGTAACCAAGATATCAATTCTCTTCTGGGAAATTTGTTCTTAATGGAAAAACAACCGCTTAAACATCGTTAAAAATTCCATTTTTGTCATTTTCAGTCACGAAAAGATATTTCATTCTGTGAATACGGCATTTTCATAAAAAAACAACCATTTGTTTCAGCCTATTTCGCATTTTTATGGGTCGTTCATTGAAATGACGAGAGAAATGGTGCCCATTTGTTATCAATGTTTACAACATAAGAAGCAAACATGCAACAAATGACCGATATCTAGCAATCCCGTTGGGATGACTAAACAAAAAAGTTAGCGAAAGACGAAATTCTGCAATTCAATTTTTTTTACCCCTATGAAACAGTCTGTTTGGCGTTGGCATTTTTTATGGCGAATAGGTTGTGAATTATGCGGATGATTTATGAGCAAAATGTTCGCTAGTACATCGGTTCAAGCAAGCAATTCGCAGTCAGTAATTGATTGTCATTTTGACGTATTCATTTTATCTTTTCTTTAGTTAGCTGTTTTGCTAATCATTCTAGTGAAGTTTTATATGAGCAATTATTCACGATATGCTTCGAATATCGATTATTTGCTGTAAAAGTAGAAAGTTATTCACGCAATAAGAAAGCGCAAAAATGCGTGAAAATATTGAAGCATAAAGCATGATGCTGGTCTTAGTAAATATCTGGGGCATAAATTGCAGGCGCTACATATGTTATGCAAATTGCAGTAATTAGTGAGGTTGCATGGCTAGCTTGAAGAAAAGATTTATCGCTGTGATGTGAAATGCTTTAATGATGTATTGTGAGTTTTAATTTTCCCGCAATGAATTTGTCATATTGACCAATCACCAACGATCTACCACTAAATCAACATACTTGTTGCGCAAACTGAATGCCAGATTATGGACACTTTGTGATTTGAGTATTATAATGATGTCTTGCAATATAGCAAAGAGGAAGCTGAATGCAGTTAGAGATCAGCGTTGAACACCGATCACTGGCGTCGTTTTACTTGCGCTGTTGAAACAATGTGAGGTTTATGCTCTGATATTAAAAAGCAGATCATTTTTTGCGGTGTTGTTTTATTAATTCAGCATCTTCATTGAGCAGACGTCATTCTCATTGAAAGACCATCACATGCACACATATATGCAACATTATCACCCCACTAATTTCTATTCCAATATATATCCGATTTGAGCGCAATTATAACCACTTATTCGCTTCCTGCGGATGTATACAAGAAGCGGTGCATATGCGGTATTCCTCGAATGAGGCTGCATCCATAGCCAGCTGACGTGTTTAAAAGATTGTGTCAAATATATGTCAAGTAAATGCATTTCGTGCATTCTGCTTTTCATGAAAATTCGATGAAATGTTTCGCATTCATTAGGTCACCAAATTCTTTTTTGTTAGTTTTCGGCTTGTGCGTATAGGGGCTTCTGTCTTTGCACACAAACTCAAGCAGCATGATTTGTTCTCATTCCTGGACATGGCATATAACGATGCCGCTCCAAACGAACATAATATCGCTATTTTCTTATAGTTAGAAGCAGTATTGACTTCTCACTGAGTCTCTTCCAATGGCTTCAAGGGACGCTCTTTCTGCGCGAAAAAAGACCTGGGCCGTTAAAGAAAGAGCTTATTGGATTTCGACAGCGCTTTGAATCAATAAACAAAATAGGGCATTTCCTCGAAAAAAGACTGCTTAGAAGGGGTTCACTTATTCAAACTTGGTTTATCAATATAACTGTCAGAATGAAGTTTTATCAGTGCTTTCGGCTCCCGGGAGAAATTTGATTTATTCGTTTATGATGCCCAATGAGGATCGTTCAAGCAGTTTATAATTCCATCTACTCTTTCCGATAAATAAGCACAAAATACTGCATATTATGTGAAAAGAATCACTGAACATTGAATATGGTCTTGAAAAACGTTTTCAAAAAAATCAGAACATTTGAAGCGATCTGTATGTAATGCTGTAACAGTGGGAACGGTACCCGCTCATGTTACCATGCACCAGCAACTGACACGGCTGCGCTTTTTGCCAAATTTTTTTGCCCGTGTTGAACCTAGAATTCTGGGCATGGTTACGGTTTCTGTAGCTCGGAATATCACAGTCACTTCTTGTAGAACTCATAAATGTCTAACCTCTAATTTCTTTATTATTGGTTCACTTTCTTTATCTCTCAATTCTTCAATGAATTTTGAATGGTTCACAAACCTTTCAATATTCACAGCTATCTACACAGATCGTGAAGACTGACTAAGTACCTGATACGTTATTATCCGTTTATCATTCCTCTGATTGGACCCATATTGTCGCGCCACGCCTGATCTGTCCACATTTGCAGCAATAAGGGAAGCGTATTAGTCCCCGCTAGGATATCGCTTTATTCTTAGGGAAGAGCAGAGAGCGCATCGTCGTTTTATAGCGCCATCATTAGTTGTTTATTCATGGAAATGCTTTTCGTGGAACGACTTTACGGCTGGGGACATGCTTGCTAGAGACGTTTCTCGACGATGGGCAGCCATCAATGCATGCATTTCAGTTACAATTCTCTAAAAAAGGAACTTAGTTTGTTCACTTTTTGGCAGGTGACTCGACATACTTTTGAGTTGTTGTTGTTGTTTTTCTTTTTTTTTTGATAATGCAAGTCATGTCTGAAGGAGAAAAATTCGGACCTGCTATCCTTACTTCTCAATTCCAGTCACGACCACTCAAAAGAAAAAGGAACCATTCGAGGAAGCCAAATAATCAAAGCTTTATTTCATGGATATCTCATATTGAATGAGATAAGTGCAATCACAAACTTAGACAAGTTGTTCTAAAATGTGCAAGCAGCCGTTGTCGGAACGTGTTTTCGCTATACAGCCCTTTAAAGTAACGCCAATCGATCATGCTTTGTAGTAGATTCACTGCTAAAAACGCAATCCTAAGCAGTAATTTCACCGCCACATTTCGCAATGAAGAGGCAGTAACAAGTTCCTAATCATTTTATTTGTTATAATTCTAATCCATCAAGTTCATTAGCTTCTTCGAGTACTGAGGATGTTACCACATCAAAGTTTGTATTCTCATTGTAGAGACCGAAATGGGCAATTGGATGTTGTTAGCTCAGCAAAGAAATAATTTTCAGGTCATGGTCTTATTAGTGAGAAGTGCCCTCGACTTGCAGTCGCTTGTAGAGTTCGCATTGAGAAGAACTCCATTGTGTGGTATGAAAATAAACTCTATGATCGAAATCGACTCGCATGTGTTCTGCAGAGCGAATATGGATCCGGAAGTAAGATCTTCACTTTACAAAAATAATGTCAACCTTACTGCCGTTTTATGTTTGCAGTAGAATCTATATGTGTAACAGTTGGTTGGTTGCTTTTATTTTTGGGTACACGCTGGTCCCAATTGCTCAAAAGCTTCGATCAGGCTACATCGAATTTCATTTCGACCCAAAACCTTCTTTCTTCCTTCTATTGGAACGCAAATTTCAAAACTGTCTTGAAAATGAAAAGTACTATAAAACTTTAGCGCAACTCCTATAGCAATAGTGAACAGATTGCACGGTGACTGATTTAATAACAGATGCTTCGAACAGCATATAAGATTTTTATGCGAAAAACTTTTTGATTGGAGCGGAATTTCAAGATGACTTAATGACTTAGAAAGATTGTATGCTGGAGTGAATATCTTTATTTTTCAAGTCTATAAGGAATATGCTTTCGCAGCGTTGTTACCTGTGCCTGTTCATGTGCTTTTCATTGCATCTTCCAAATAACTCAAATTTGTGTGAATCCCGAACGAAATTTCGGTGAAAGTTGTTGTTAATGAGTTTTTCAAATCGCATACTTCCCAGCGATGTAGCTCAGCAGTGATGTTTCAATGAGTACAAATAACATATGCTATTCTCTCATTAGCATCCTGAGGGCATACTCCACCTCTTCAATCTTCTATTCGTCTCGATGATGAGCATTTGAGGAAAAGATAGTTTAGAAAAAAGGTCGAACGGATGGTTTAGAAAGAAGGTCATACAATTTGTCAACATGAATTTTGAGCAAAAAATTATCCTCAAAATGCCATTTGTTGTCTACCATCGAGTATATGAGGCTCTGCAAGGTTAGCTCTAAGATCTAAGAGTGCAATCGCTTAATGCGCTCGTTTGGCGCCACTCACACACAAAAAGTGGCGACGAGATGCGCGCTTGTGATAGCGCATGAAAAAAGTTTCCGAATAGTTGCTGAATGTGGCGTTTCCGTTCTTATGTGCACATCATGCAAGTTGTTTCGCATGCTCTTTATATGACGATGCCATCTGCACTTAATGTTGAAACCGCATACCATATATCCAGGTGAAAACAATAATAGCTGCTTATTAAAATAGGTGTTACCAAGAAGCCCTCTCAATAAGAGCGAAATGTGACCATAATACTTCTGGGAATAGCCAAAAATCGAAAAGTTCTAGCTGGAATTTAATGTTCAAAGGGATCATTCATAGCTTACCGGTTGGCCTGTCAAACACGTCAATGAATAAGCGGATGAAATTCCAACAAATATACAGATGAATTTATCGAGTAATTCGCGTTCAGTGAGTCGTTTCCTGGCCGGGCCAATATAAAACGTTGTGTCGCAAAATGTGGATGATAGCCGTTAGCTTTATGGGCAGATTGAGATGCAGTTGGAATTGTGCTGCTATTTGCGGCGTTTTGATACTTGATGAATATTAACAACTGTCAGAAAGAATTCGCTTGGGAGATGTGATTTTTGCGGCGCATATCTTATGTGACGTCCCTTTAGTCATCTATTGCCGTACGCGGCTTGTCGCCCTTTCCTGATGCGATCCGTTCACGTTTACCCGGCATATAAACATTTTCTTCAAATAAGCGGCGAAAGATATTATCAAATTCCACTCACTCAAATAATAAAAAACCTGTTAAGTTCATGTAAGGAGAAATATTCTAAAATCGGAAAACCGCAATAAAAGAGCTGGCATTGTTGCTATTCCTGGGAAATGTCAAACAAACTCTCAAAATGCCAGTGAAATACCAAATCTGGTCAACATTGCATGCATATTTCAAATGATCCTTCCTCTCGTAGAAGTCATCTATAAAAGGTTGGCTTTCCTTGCACTTCATCTTGAATTTATTTTTTTAATCCAATAGGTTGAAAATGTATTCAAAATTTCTAATGTAATTAAAGCGAAGTGAGATCAACATTCCATGTGATAACACTGTTGGATGGGTTGCTGTCAACTGAATAGATACATGCAGCATCTCTGCTAAATCTCTTACCTCGAATGGAATGCCGCAAATTGAGAATTAAGGGCATTTAAATGCGCAACAAAAGACCTAAGAAATAATTGATATTCGACGATTTCTAGAGAGATCGGGTTGTGTGCGCAAACCATCGGGAGCGGTCCGATGTTGGTGCTATGGACAGAGCAATTGCAATAATCCGGAGAATAGCCGCAAATTGTACAAAGCATTCGTGAAGGGTGACGAAACCGAATTCAACCGGATTATTGATGAAATTGAGACATCCGGTGAGCATTGATGATATAATTTTGATGCAGTGTGCTGTGTATTTTCTTGTTAATTCTGAAATGTGTAGCATTGCAACGATACACACGTGTATCACACAAATTAGATCAAACCAGTCGAGGGATTCACCTCCAAATATCGTCGTCGAGTGAAAACCTTTTCTGTCAATTTAGCCATGCCCCTATCACAAAAAATTGTTGCATTATGTATGCTGCATTAAGATATTTTATTCAATTCGCCTGTTAGAGGGATGAGGTGCCATCTGAAACATATTAATTGTTTCCGAATTAGTTCCTGAATGGCACCTCCAATTAATATTGAAGCTACAACTCTTCAATTCTCAAAAATTTTCCATTTCTTTCGTAATACTAAATCAATTCCTTGCTGAAATGGCTATTGCAAATCATTAAACATGGATTCAGTCTAACTTGAAAATAGGAGGGTACTATTTGGGGTCGAGTAGTTATTCAGTAAGAAACTCAAGTCATTACGAGCTACAAAAAATGTCGACAAAATATAGATGGAAATATTTCATAAGAATACGTCGCCCGAGCAACGAGGAAGGATCAAGGAAACAGATATTAAGAACAATGCATAAAATATAATTTTGGTCAAAGAAGTTAATGTTTTCATATGCTGTTATCGTTGAGATATCAGAATAGTTGATATTCTCATCGGTGGGGTCAAGATAATCAGTGAAATAAAAATTGAGAAATATTCGGTCTTATCGGTTATTCTTTGCAAATTAGGCGACTATATAAGATTGAATATAGTGATCGCATTTCACATAAGGCGTGTTGCTGTGCTTACGATAACGTGATTATGCACACTGATGCGCTATAATTGCTGAGTTGATGTTGGTGAGGTGAATCAAATTTGTGCACATGAGTGTACGCTCGTAAGAATCTAATCTGGTAATAACATCGATAGAAACAGTCAATAAGCAACTCAATGAAACCCTTTCAGTATATTTTGGATGTGAGGAAAGAGAAAGAATTTGAATTTCCTGCTAGAAATATTTTAAAAATTTTTCATCTATTGCACAAATGATGGAAAGATGAAAAAATGACAACTTGACTCAATGCTGTTGCTGCCATATCACTTTTAGTTCCATTATTTTGTTCGAATTTAGAAACAAATAAGTTATTCACTTATTCAGCACTCCTATTATTTCATAGGTTCAGTATAGGGACATTGCGAACGAAATAGCAATTGATGGAAATGGCCAAATTTTCTTTCACAAAACAGCGCAACAGATATATTAATATCGTCGTGCTTTAACCAATTGGGGTCGTCAGGCAATCTTAGCTTTGCGGTTTTTTATATCCCCTTCAATTTACCTCAGACTGTTCCACAAGATTTTTGCTAAGAAAAGTTCCAGATCGAAATTTCTCACTGATGGTTTCTTTCCAGGCTAACACTAACATTTCCTTCCCTTCGCCTCATCTTTCTTTCCTCTAAAAGGGCAGGTTCTGCAGCAAACCTTAATTGGAGGCTCTAATGAAATAGGAGCCTAACAACATCAGTGGTGCCAAGGGCCTCAATTGCGACTTTAAGGCGATAGACACTTTAGGTGACCAGCAGTTGAATGGATTTTATCGCTGTGCATTAGTTAGAACCCTCTCCCCTCTCTCAGTCTTAAAATACTGCTATCAGAATTGCTGGCGTATGGTTAAGTCGAAGGAGATCTTTAAATGTTCGCAGCGTTATGTGAAATAAATACTGAGTGTGAAAAGCTTTCACTGATAGTTTTTCAATATCTTATTCAAAATTGCTTTGATGGAAAATGAATAGATTATAACTAGAAGGGCCAGTCATGTGAATGAGGCAAATAAGGCCCTTGATGGATAACCGTCCTGAGCAATTCGAGCTGAAAGTCGGAGTGATAAAGTTTCTTTGCTTCTGCTCTGTTCATAGGAGTACAGAAATGGATTGCGTTCAAAAAGCAGATCAATTCTAAGCAAGTTTCGTTTGGGCACCTATTCTCAGGAAATTAGCATCTACTGTCGTGATGACCGGTTGGTTTTACAATTATAGGAAAGAAATTACGGACGACCCTTTTAAGCCAATCTTTCAAGGAATAACATCTATTGGCAAACATTTTGCCTCATGCTGGCTCCGCAAGCGCATCGAATCTTTCGCAAATATTGACCGAAACCATAAATGGCTGCATAAAAATCTCACCAGAAGCATTCGTTATTAAACAAGGGATCTGCATTGTAAATCGGACTCCTGAAGCCTACAACATTCCTGCTCCAAAAGATGGACAGAGTTCCTAAAAAGGGCTCTTGTATGAGATAGGGGGAGGACTATTCAGCCTTTCAGCACAGTGAAGATATAATGCATCTTTAGCAAACAATTGCCTGTCGATATAAAATTCCGAATTTCACTAAACTACAATATGCAGAAACAAAATAATGCCGTTCTCCGGTTGGTTTTCACACGTCCCGTTACATGGGCAGTAATTCTTTGAAATGCATTCATGCAAGTTAATTGAAGTAAAAATTTAATAGAGTAGGTACAACGGCTGCAGGTGCACTATGACGGGAAGAGAAGAAGAGGAAGGCGAAGGCGGTCATTTTGGAGAGTGAGTACAAGTATTTGCCCTTATTCAAAGATATGTCGCAGACAATATTCCAAAGGGGCAGTTATTCTTGCGCATTTCCAGTCGAAGACAGGTGCACATATATTCTCATTTAGAATTTTTCCATTTTCAGATGTGTCCGACTATAACTATGCGGAACCACTGCTCAACATTAACGAACCAATTGATCTGAATGACTCGGATGAGATGCAGTCATCCTCATATACTCAGTCATTGTCGGAACTTCGAGTTCAGTCTGCAGATCAATCTCGAAGTCAAAACAAAGCCAACGAGCGTTCTTCGGATAGCCTAGAGCCATCAACAACAATACAACCGAAAAGCTCCGAAAGATTGTTTCATAAATCTGCACATAAGTCAGCAGAACGATTACACAAAATTAGTCGACAAACTACTGCTGCGACGACACCAGCAGAAACTGCGGTCACGATTCTGTTCAAAGCGCCCGCTCACGTAGTTTCAGACCCTCGCATTAGACCATCTGTTGGAATGATTTATGAAGCGCCCAAGGACACGGAAATGCTCTCAGACCGGAAGCAGCAGAATCCGAAGTTTTATACGGAACCACCTGATACTGTGAGGGCATTACCAACAGATCAAACTCCAAGAGGTCCAACGCGGGTCGATCCAAGAGCGCAGCACAAGTCAGAACAACAGAAGCGCTACGAAGCAATAGAATTACCGATTGAAGCGGATCAACAATCCTCGATGAAAGAAAAAGTTATGAAGGGGGCATCCTCGCAAATCGGCAGCTCCTTTATCTTTTCGCTGTTGACACTTCTCATTTGCATATTTTTATTTTGATGTAGTTGCAAAATGCTCAGGTGAACGATGTTCTACACTACGTTCACTTCTTTGGCGGATACGTCTGGGTTCAGAGGGGCCCACCTGTGTTCTCTAAAAGCAATAGCAATTTCACTCATATCTCATCCGATTCGCACCATATTATTGGTGAATATGGAGGGGGATTGATTGGTGAAAGTCCATTCCAGGTAATTTGCAACAAAATAAGAGAATAAACGGCTATGCAAATTCCCGTGAACCCTCAGTGCGTCATCTTATCACATCTGTTCTGGCTGCACTTATCACATCACATCGGTAGAGATGAGTAAGGCAAATTGGTATTTTTTCATATTCAATAATAGTTCAGGTCTGGGACACTGCTGGATGTTCGAATTTTAAAAGAGAAATGAGTGAGAATACAACTATCGCTTAATGAGATGTTCAGGCCACATATTTTAGTTTTCACGGCAATATGCAAATTTCTGCTTGCTTGTCGTGCACTTACTGTCGATAATATTGAGTGCATACTATGGTGCATGTATATTTCTAAATTTTTCGAGTGATGTTTTTATTTGGAATCATGAGAGATGCTGCTGTCAGTCGATATAATGGGATGTTAAGTACGAAGAATAGCCCTCAAAATAGAGGAGCTCATTGGTGATGGCTCAAAGGCTACCTTCCTATGAACCGTTTGAAAAATCGATCAGTGGAATCGCTTATGAATATTTGCTTAAAAATATCGAAACATTTGGAACGTTAATGTTTATCATTCAAAAAAGGTTAAATTGTTTACCTTGCTTGCGAATTTTGATTGAAAAAATTGTAAAAATCGTCTGAGAACTCAAAATGCCTAAAATTTTGAGTGAAAGCTGTCGATTAGGTCATCACCATTAGGGAGATCTTAGCTTTATCCGGAAACAGGCTGTAATTATGTTGACTATATTGCTTGGAATCTTCAAACGAATACTCGGTGCGGCTTTAATTGATTATATCACTTCCATTATTGAATGCGATTTTCATTTTCAATTACTTAAGTACGTCTTATATTGTCTAGGGAAATATTCCTGTAATGAATTTTATTGTGTAATCAAAAATTTTCAGTGATTAAGAGAAATAGCTGTAATCGCATAACCAAATATGAATACATGAGCTGTGAATATGTCGTGAACGTCCAACAGAAGAAAGAGGTATTTAAACGATGCATTTCTATACCGAATCAAATACCTTCATGCATTAAAACAAACCACAAATAATTTAATCACTTCCGGGAAATTAATTGCCAGAAAAAAAGGAAATTTTTACCATGATGGCACTTAAATATTTAAGAGTCAATTAAAAAATTGAAATATCGAGAGTGTATTTAAAGGCGTTCCACTCACTCAGTATTTGAAGATTGAGTGCACTATGGGCTAAATAGCATTTACCTAGCTTACTCAAGTGCATCTCATCCCTTTATTTATCGTTTCAGAAAAAGTTATTTTTTACACTTAATTGCATTTAAGTGTAGTCACGCTTAAATAATTGCATTTTTTGCAGTTGTTGATGTATGAATTTCTCTGTGAATCTCTGTAGTACGATAAATACGCAAAAATGATATTTCCTGTGTAATCAGCGATTGCCGGATAAGAAAACCCAAGCTGCTGTAGCACTATTCCATCTCGTCTATATCGGTCGTCTACACCTCTGCACTACGCAATATCCATACCTGTCCACACATTTTGATGCATTTCGGGATTTTATAACAACTTTTATCGATGGAACGTAAAAAAGAGATGAGATTACCAACATTTTTGGCACAGTCGTTAAGCCTTCATCAATATGGATTGTTGCCCATAGCAACTGTTCAACCCTAGAACAACGGCCTAATACATTTCTTTGCTAAAGTTAACACAGATTATGCAACTAAAAAACATTCCTCATTTCATGTACGACAATAGTATATGTATAATAAAGTCCACCAGAAAAGACACCATTTCCTAGGTAAGCCATAGGCTTAGTTAACGTTTATCTAGCTTACTCAAGTGTATCTTATCCATTCATCTATTGTTTCAGAAAAAAATTATTTTTACGCTTAATCACATTTAAGAGCAAAGTTGCAATAATTCAAATAATTTGCAGAAGGTGGCTAAACCGAATCAGAAATCTCTATTCGCTGATGTCATAAAATGTAAACATTATGGCATCATTTGGAAGTTCACAGCGAGTTATATTTCATTTTTATAATGTTCAACAGCTTAAAAATTGCAAAAATTTCATAATTTTGCATCAGCTATAACAATATGCGAGAAAACAAAATAATTGAGAAATTCACTGTTAATTCGACAGACTGTTTCAACAAGCGTAAAATTGATTATTCGATGATCAATGCCAATCAACGATCACTTCACAATAATTGAATAAATTCGATAATTCAGATGTAGTCGATTGATCAGATGGTTTTCAACTCGCCATTTTTGATCATTTCTCTTAATCGATATTTTTGAATCTTCGTATTGATCCTTGGGAAATCGTCGACGAATGCGAACATGTCAGGAACTGGTAGCTGAAATGAAAATAAATACCATTTAAACGAAGTTTTTCAAGAATTGTATTAGCGCGCACAGAAACATTACGATGTAAATTCGACCATTTTACCGCATACTCAACGCCATACTACCTTGTCGCAAGTAATGATATTAACATAAGCTCTAACGAAGCAAGTGAATGGTTACAGTTGGTACATGAAAAATATGTATTCGGTATAATATAATTTATAGGTAATGCTTGAAGGTAAGGTGTCTCTTATGGGTTCCTGAATATGCTAACGTCAAGCTTGCAGCGAGATTGCTTATGAAATGTACGCATTGATGTCGTTTATACTGTAATAGAATTCAATTGAGGTGTCCTTTTTTTTATTTCTTCGTGCAATGGAGTAATCTATCGCATAGGTTTCTTCGTGCTCCCCTAGACTGTATAATGCGTTCTCCACAGGAGGCACATAAATCGGAAGGAATAAATGTCTCATATCGTCGAAACAAACACTGCGGTTGTATTTTAGTGTTAACAAGTGTGCCATTCAAACAATTACCACAGAAAAGTCTCTTATTTCGCCTTTCTTCCGTTCTGTCATTTTCATGGATTAGAAACCACCAACTATTAGATTTGTTTGCTATGTTGAGGAGGCTAGAAAGCTTCTGTTTCCAGTTTCCAGTGCCAAAAACCTAATTTTGTCTGTACCTAAATAAGGGAGAAAATCTGGTCATTAAATCTAAGCAGTAACAACTATAGCTCAACAGGTTGAGTGTTTGCATGAGAAGTATAAACTCGATGTTTCACTTCCATGGGTTCTAGCATCATCAATTTCTACCTTCCATTTATTCATTTCTAACTTCCACCCTGTCGTTTTTTCTCAAAATAACAGACAAATATATTCAAGTGCAATCAGAAAATTGCCGGCACTGTGATTGATTGGGAAAGGTGGGAACCGGATGGCCTCAAAGCGCATTTAGAAATTAGCCAACAAATGAGCCGCATAGCACCAAGCATAAGCAGTTTCCCCCTTGCACAGCATGAAATCTTTTGCATGTGTTTTCATGCGTGCATTGATACGCACCGATTCATGCAAGCATTTGGCCAGCCGGATCGCGATGGCTTTTGTGCATTTTGTTCTCTCTCATATTCACATGCTCATACTCTCTGAATCATGCAACTTTGAAAGCAAAAAAAAGAAAGGAAAAAGAAAAGAAATGGCGCAGAGATGCCATTTAGCAACCCATGACCCACATCGTGGAATAACGTAATCACAATATTTTTTTTAATTTGAAAGAAAAATTAGAGCTTCCTAATCGTGATGTGATCAGAAAGAGGTGATGCCACTTACACCGAAAAACCACTCGACTATGAGGCAAAATTGTAGTGTGGCAGTTGCGATGACGACGAAGAAAATTCAGGATGCAAACAGACTGCGAATTTGTTCCCTCGCCCCCCCCCCCTTCCCTATCGAGAAGATTCAATGCGAAATTCCCGAAAACTTTTCTGGTTTATCAAAATTAACGTCTGTTTGATTTGTTTATCACGAAAATGGCAACTATTATCGACATGTGCATCATAGAAGACATGCTAAGACAACATTTAGGCAATTGCAATACTTAACGTTTGGCGGTGATTGGATATCGGCAAAAAAGCTTCCTTTGGGAATATTGTCGCCTCTAAAAGAAGATAAATTGTACTCTGAGAAGGGAGAGTGGGAATAAGTTTTTGAATGTGCAAAAGAGACGGCGAGTGGAAAGCCCGACCAACGGAGCACTGCTTCACTTCACAAACGAGTCGTTGTGAGGAATTGACAAAAGACCACCCACGTCAACAAGTCCTCTTATTGAATTTTACGCACATCCAACACACTGATCAATTCAGTTGTGGTACACTGCCCCCGAAAATGCTTCCACAGATCACGTCAACTGAAGGCTATGAGACCACCCATGAAGAAAGGATGTGTAAAATTTAGGCTTATAGATTAACTGAGGGGGGAGAGCTGTATAAAGCTACGGCTCATCGATAGCGTTTAGGATAGCGCTTCGCAGATCTCATGCTCTAAAATCATTCTGACACAATTTCACATAACCAAGAAGATATTTAAGCCGTACAAACGTGATTGACGCATTGCTACAGATGCTTTGTGTTTCCTCAAATTCCCTTCACCATTTTGCATAATGAATTCTTCTTGAACTTTTCCGGAGCATTTTTAATGGTATTCTTACAGATTTGCGATTAAATTTTAAACAAATTACTACTTTCTGAGCACATAAATTATATAAATCCATTCAAGAACAATTATTGAACTTTAAGCGATATCAGCGAAACTAGGATAAATTATAGAGAGATTTTAGAGCTTCGGAAAGAACAGAGATTTCTTCTTGCAGATTTTATTGATAAGCGTTGAATTCCATCACATCAACATGAGAGAACATTTTGCATTTCACTGTTGTGGAGAGAAAAATTCTGGAAGGTTCTCATATGAACATAGAGATTTTCTTTCATGGGATCAACCTTCAAGCCCTATGGCTTTCTTTGCCATGCCAACAACAACAAATACTCTGTTTACATGTGATTTTTTATTGACTCATTTCTTCGATATAATTGTGAAAAAGTTCTACTTAATCGACACAATCTTTCAGCATCCCAAACAAGCCATTCGATGGTTGTGAAAGAATAGGAAATCAGCGTCACTACCGGAAGCACAACGCCACAACGGAAACCAAGTTGGCCGCTTTTCGACCATGAACTCTAACAGCATCAAGCACACAGGATCTCGCCCAATCCACAACTCTCCAACGTTTTAAAATAGCAACTCTCTTAAATTCCAATCTAGAACTTCCATATGCCCAAGAAATGTAATAGAAAATTTGGTGCTCATTAGAGAAGACGCATAATGAGACTGACATAAAATAACAAGCTCATATTAACACTTTTATTACGAATAAAGAAAAGAGATCAAAGGATGAACGTACTCCGTTGTTTTTGCAAAGCGACTGTATATCCGACTTCACGACATCATGATCGCATAATGGACTCTTCAATACCAATACAGCTATCAGTGGTGCATCTTTAGCGAGCGCGATTATCTAATAATTAAAGAAGTTATGCAAATGCTTTACTGTGGGATTTGCAACGTTAATGTATTCGCATCACTTTTTTCATATTTGTGGAATATCTTTGAAGTATTGAATGAATTGGTAAAGCTGATGTGAAATGCAATAAATGTTCAAAAAGCTCTCGTCATCACTTTGAGTATTCAAATACATTGTTGGCATAACGAAACCATTTAGTCGATGAGCCAAAATATTCGCCTAAATTAAGAAAAATTGAAATCGAATAAATAATTGCGATATTTGTGAAAGAAAACGGTACGTTCACTATTTTTATATTCAGGCTAGTATCATTTTTTGATACTTTTAACAAACTTTCCATGATAATAATTTCTTCCCGAAATGCGAAATGAATAATGGAAACTGTTTTCATTAGGCTCATTCCATTTCAAACATTTTACTGCTTTCTTTTCGGATTATTACACTGCTTCGAGATGGATGAAAATCACTAAAACGGAAATAAATATCCACATCATTTTTAAATGAGAAGAATTCCAATCATAACAATGAAGCGTAAATCGTCGAAAGCGGAAAAATAAAGATGTACTCATCACTTCAACATAAACCTTGCTCGAAAATTGCTCAGATTTAAACTGTACACGTCAGAAATCGATAAAAAACAATTTAGTTAATGGAAGAATAAGCCCACGAAATTATTGCAGAGCCTTATGTAGCCTAAATTATCCCAAGTAATGAGATTCCCTACAGAAGTTTTGAGTGATCGAGCTAATAAAGTAAAAAACTTAGGGATGTTGTTTTTATTTATTAGCATATACAAACCTGAGCGCCTTTGATTTGATCATAACCGCAAATCGCTTTTTCCATTGTCCAGTGTTCGATGATTTTCCCCGACTTATCAGAAATTAAATCTTCCTTATTTGAGAGTAATTCAACACTTCCGGATGTATCCATTATGACAATATCTCTAAAATAAATGTTTTTGTGCTGTTGTTGACCTAAGAAGAACTGCCACTTTTCATAACACAAAATCGCCCACTCTGTGGAAAAGAACTGATTTTAAGTCGTTTTTAAGTAGCGGTGTTTTTGAACTTTTATTAAACTGACTGAACCCTGAAGCGAATTCAACGAGATAGCAAAAGACGAGATCGCAGCAGAGACGATTTTTGATATTTGTTTGCATTAAACTCTCACAATCTCAACAGAAATCTATTAAGCTGATTATTTTTACACAAAATTTCTCTTTCTATAACTCTTTTCTTCGATTATCAAGAGATAACAATTGTGCAGAAGGAAAACTCTTTAAGTGTTATCAGTAAATAAGCCAAAATAAAGTTATCGATATAGACCACAATATATTCGAATACATTAATTTACGCTTATTAACAATAAAACTCAAATCCGTCGACGGTTATAATAAAAATATATTAATGAAGATATCACTGCACAAATTACCCCGTATTAATCCATTCGATTTGTTCGTCAAATGTCGGTCCATAGCCCAAAAATCTCGATCCATCAACTGGTCGAATTCGCAATTCACCTAATCGCCGATTAGCTGTCGGAATCTTCGCTCCAATATCAGTAATGTCTATCTAAGAAGAATATCGCGGTGACTAAATTTTCCGTTAAATATAAACCGTCAGTGATTTTCCTATATGACTGTGCCATAAGCTAAATTCAAAATACCATAGAAAAGAGAGAGCAGCAAATAAATCAGAATCCACCTTAGTATTGTCCTAAAACATCAAATATTATGACTATGAATGTACTTCATCGCAGATAAAGACTTTGAAAGTTTTCATGCTGAAATTGGAACTGTCTACTAAGACGACATTAAATTGGGTCTGGATGTCTGCATATTTTCAAAGCAGATACCAATGCCGCCGGTTTGCTGCCCTAAGCCAACCTCACTAAGCAAGATAATTAAAACAACTGTTATATTAAAAAGAAACGGAAGGATGAGGGAAAAGTGGCACAGGACATTTTCCGGCTGTGATAAGTCGACGATCAAAATAGCCAAAATGGCCAGCATCTGCACATCGTGTGGATGAACGTTCCCCTCCCTGCTTATCTCCTCCCCTCCAATCACTCTCCTGACTATTGGACAAATGGAAATATATAATCTTTCCATATTGCCGACTTCATTAATTGTGAGCACTTCCAAGTTCGGATAATCGAAAAATTCATTTGCATCCTTAACTGCTACAAAGCAAACATTTAAAAAGTATTTCGAGATCTAATTAATTAAACATCGGCACTTTTAGAAGCTTTGCTCTAAAGTTGTCGATTAATGTTATCAACTGGCGACTATTACATCGACGAATGTTTGCTGAATATAACGCTCAATATTGCAGAATATCGTTACAAAAGCGATGAGTGCGCGTTCATTGATTTTATGTGCGTCGTTAAAGGACGCATTGCAAACATGCAACATTGCCTTCGCGAAGGGTCCTTTATGGCTTTATCGAAATGGCCAATGTTGAGGGATCAAATTTATATTAACGATATGAGATTCCCCCTCACCATTAGTAAACCCTATGTGCAGCTGTTTGGTGCGAAGAACGGATTATTTTTTCAAGAGCGGAAACCGACGGTAACAAAAACCAACGGGATGTTCTGCTGAGCTAGCCGGGTTTTGAGCAGGATTCTTGGATTTTTTGGACCGCAATAACGAATTTTCCTAAAAAGACAAGGGGATGGAATGACGGAAGAGAAACAGAACCTGGTAGGTCACAAAGGCATTGAGGTATGAATGAAACGAGAGTAGCGAGAATGAAACGAAGAATGTTATTGTTAGGAAATATCGTGCAGGTGCAAAAAGTGCAAAAGCGTTTGCATCATTCAGATGTTGACATCGACGGTGATAGATGTTAACGAAACATGCCATTTTAAAATCCTTTATGCTTACCTGCGAAACCTCAAAAGGTATACATCGCTCGGCAAAACTCATCTTTTAATCCTCATATTCTCAATTTAACGACCGACCTTTTACGAAATAAAAGCGGAAAAGGGTTGCGGGGAAACTGTTAATGATAAGCGCTTTGTATCCTCTTCACCTAAGCAGTTAATTTCATATTTTACTAACAAATGAAAAAGCGCCCCAAGGGGGTGGAATGGTATGCATTTTTGCAGTCCGTTCAACTGACCAGCCGGATTCATGTTGCCAGCAAATATAAAATATGCATAACAGGATTTGCTCTATAACAACCCCTCGCTCCAACTTTGTACGAAAAATTCATTCCCTGTGATCGGACAGCCGTGATGTGAAGATTCGATGGATGCAAAATGCATCAAAAATTTTCGACATATTTAAGTCCTCGTAGCTCCTTTCGAAGGTGATCGATAGGTGTAGAAGGTCAACATATGGTGCACATCACATTCACCAAATGTTCTAAATTCAGCTGTTCCCTGGTTAAAACTATTTGGCATACAGAAATACTTAGATGCACACACAGCAGCGACGTTGCTATAATGCCTTTTGAAATGCAAATTTGTAAAGGGCGAGAATAAGAATCCCACGAATTTCGACCGTTGAACTCAACTGGCAAATGATCAACGGGCCGACTTGCATTGCTCAATCACCTGGCGAGGCACTGTCCTAGATTAAAGCTTAAAGGTGAAAACGAAACAGCCGAACTGATTCGATCAGTCGAATATTACAAACCGCCTGAACGGAAGTATTTGGCGGAGCAGCTTAAGTGTCGTATTCCTCAATCGTTGCATAACACTTTCGGCATCATAAAGCAGTCATCATTATATCACTTGCTGACCATACAACAATTACTATATTTTATTAGCGAGTGGTTTGGATGAGAAGCATTCCATTCATGCGAGCTAATATCCCATCGATTGTATCTGCTAACTTCGAAATGAACGAAACCCAATTAATGAGGTTCCAATTAATTGCCTCACATAATTCATCACATCATTGCAATTGTACTTAGAGTCTCTTGATTGCTGAGTTGAATCGATTGACTTCTCAATCTATGGGATGAATGTAGACACAAATGGCTGCATAATGTAATTGAATGAGCTCACCAAATCAATTGTAAACCCCATTTGGTTAACATTTGGCATGAGGCCATCGGTTGGATTCATCCCGATTTCGATGCCCAATTCGATAGACTTTCAAAAGATTGGATTTTCGAAACGATTGCATGTAGATGATTCGGCCAATAAATTTCTATAATTAGTGTTAGTATTGTGGCATTAGGGTATGATTGCATCGCATTTAATGACAACATATGTGGTTTGTATGTTACGCAAATGTAATTAAAGAAGCGCTTGCAGCTCGCAATAAATCATTGCGTACAATGAACATTATTGCCAGCCGGGTTGTTACAATGCCATAAGCGAAGGCCTATTAATGTTTACATGCCGAGCAGGGACTACTATTGCACTTTTCATGCCTATTTACGCTATCAATATGAAAGTTTCCTATGTCGCAATAATAACAGCTCACTTCGTACTTTAGAAATCATCAACTTAATCGCCGATAAGTTGCATGTCATAAATATAAAACTTTGTATATTTGTAGCCTAATTTGCTTCAGCAATTAGCTTTCCCAAAATTGGTTTTTATGACTTAATAAGAAAATAGTCTTAACAAGGAAATGTGGCAAATCAAGGAAATGTATTGCAGTAACACTAATCATTAATGGGATCGATATCTTCTAAGGTTTACGATTCATGCGCACATTTAGAAAAGTATTTTATAGTCCTATCCATAGGTGAGAGGAACAACATTTTAGTAACGAGTTAGGCAAGTGAGAGAAGTTAACCAAACTTGCTCGTCAATTTGTTTGTATAATAGTGCAGTGCTTGCTAATGCCAAACTGATTAGTTGATATATTAATGAATGCTTCAAAAACGATAGACTACTACTTTTAGAAACAATGAGTACTAAAGAGTAATGATGATTGAAGGAGTAAGACGTTCAAATTATTTGTAGATCAGTTGGCCGATTGAAAGCCGATCGAAAAGTAAAAGACCACACACAGGCTGATGAAGCTTTGCATCCTATCTGCGATCGGATTTGAACGATCTTCGAATTGTTCAATTACACTTTACGGACCTAAATGAACAAAAAATACAAACTCTAGGAATGTACAAACAGTACGAACTCTAGGGATGGAAGTGCAAACTCTAGGGATGTATCATAGCCACAAAATGAAACACTGAGGCGAAGTCGACGAGAATCATCATTCTAGGATTAAGTTTCTTAATGGAAAAAATATCACTCTCCACGACTGGAATTTGGAACACTATTGAAGGAATAGAATAAGAATTTTTAATGCACTGGCGAATGAATTTTTATTTTCAGATTAGAATGGATTCATTTTAATGCACTTTGAATAAAATATAAAAAACCATTTATAATTTTTAAAAAATCCACATCTTAAGCCGCATGCAGAAGCGTGAAATCGTTAAAGTGTGCACCTCAAGTGCAATTTCGAATTGTCTATTCAAAGAAGAAATAAAGGAAGTTCGATAGGCAAAACACTTCAATATTACGGCCACTTTTGAACTAGATCACAAAAAGTTCCATCGAAAGTGCCAAAAGTCGATGCATAACGAAAAACTAAAGGAAGGAAAATATTTTGCAGCATATAATGAAAAACTACATTTCCATAAGAAGCAATCAGCTCAAGAAGAATTACCTGAAAGAATGACAAAGGCAACAACATGGAAGAAAAGTTCAGAACATTTGGAAAGAGTGGAAATTGGCTTCATCCATATTTCATCCTAGAATGAAAATTTCTTTTCTGCCAACACGTCGACAAAAAGGATCTAGATTTGGCCGACTGTTGCAAGCGACGGTACATTTAACGATAGACAAGCAAACTTCTACTTCGATGAGTGCGCTAAAAGTAGACGCGGCATTACCTGAGCGGTCGGCCAGCAGCGTATCGCTCCCTCATCACTAGATGCTCACAATTCCTTACTTCAGTTTTGATTTGGTCCACCTTATAATTGTCATTTTTCTGCTCTTTCGCATTTGCGAAGCAAGTTAAAACAACTTAATATCTGCGGCCTGTGCAGTGGTTCCAAATCGTGCCAACTCAAGAAACAGTGAATCTAGATTCAGGAAGGTTGGCGGATATGATGTATGGAACAAGACAATCGGCCTCATGAACCAAAATGCAAGCTAGCCATCATCTTCGAAAAAAGTTGTGGACACCTCACTTTGCTCAAAGCTTGCTTGCATCTTCGACCAGTTGGATTTTTTTTTTTCAATTTATTTTCAATTTTGTCATTTCGCAGAGAATGGAAAAGTCTTTGCTCGAGGATTTCATATGAATGGTTTAGTCATTAAAATATGGATGCACCACTACGCATATTTTATTATTTACTGAAAATTCATGAAATTTTGTTATTTATTGACAATTCATATTTACTGACAATTCACGAAATCCCATATTGTGCCCAATGCCCTACCACATTTCTCCAACGCACTAGTTTGCATCAATTTTGCACGTTTGCCGTTTGCAACTTCAAACGAGTGAAGGAAGAATCGTGCCACAGAAATGAGCACAATATGCGCCTTCGCGCTCGCCACAGCTGACCAACAACCACCGTAAATTGGGAAATAAATATGTAAATAATACCTGAGCAATTTAAGCACGATGGTTCTCGCAGAGAATTCCTTTTTCTAACTCAATGCAAAATGAAATATCTACCGGTGCAACGCAAGCAAACTTTTTTGTCATGTAAATGCCTATAATTTCTTTCAGAGTTGACGAACGAACGTTGGCTTACAGGATTAGAGACCCTTCTGTGGAACAAATTGTACCCACCAGTTTCCATGACTCAGTGGTTTCAGTGGTTTCCGAGTTGAAAGTACCAGATATCCATAGATACATTCGCATAGTGACCAATAATGTGCTTTCGCGAATCGCATTATGGCGACATGCATAACAAATTCTATTCGAGTCGTTTCGTTCGCTCGACTGAACACGCTAACTGGCACGAGTTGCAGTAAAATCGAATGCACTTTCATTTCGCACAGATCTTTTCCTGCACAGACTCATAATCGAAGATATGCTTCGTAGCTGAACACAAGCTACATCATAGTTTAGCCGAGAAAGTACTGGCTTCATTTTAAGCTCAAAAGTGCAGTTAAATCAGAGCCCTCAAGGGGCGCATCCAAGAACCTTGAAACTCAACAAAAATGCCTCAGCGTTCGGAGGGGATATCTTTGGGATGCTCACCTCTTTGAGCGCCTCTCGAGGTGGCCTTACTCTTCAGGGGTTTCCGACCTCGAATTTGCTCAATCCTCCCTCTTCACCCTTCCCCCAATCATTTTCAACCAGTTCTACTCTATAACACTTTCTGGGGGTCATGTACAAGCAGAGCTTCACTATTTGGACGTGTTTTGACGGAGACTATAAAGGGACATGCAATCTCGCCCAAACTGACTGTTTGACTCTGATCATAAGAACTGTGATCAGACTCTGATCATCAATGAGTGAATGGATTATTTCTTATCTCAGCAAACTCGAAGACGAATAAAGCAAAAAACACTCAATTATCGTATCGCATTTGAATCTAAAAGTTCATTAACTATATTTATTAGCAGGAATATGCGAACAATCATGCTGCTAATAAGAATTCGATGGCATTCCCGAAGCCATTTTCAAATACATTTTGCTAATAGCTCATGCTAGTAGCTAATTGTGAAATGGATGAGTGTTGATGTTTGCATTTGTCTGCAGATAGACGGTCATACAGACATAGACATATATAAATGCAATATACGTGGACAGTGATATTATGAAATTTGGAGGTTTGAGATAGAAGTTTGTTGCAAACGTTTCGTTACTCCCTGCCTGTTAATTCTCGTTCACTTGCTATTGAAAGCAGGCAATTGCGAAGATGCTCACCACCAATGTTTACTCATTTCCTAATATGGATGCATAGATAATGGCAACCGTATGGTGACTGTCATTCGAGGCTGAAATGTGACAAAGGGGCAAGGAGGGGCATCACATGGGTCATTAGCCAAATGGTTTTCATGACACGCGATTGACATTCGCTGGGCAAGTGAAGTGACCGCTGGTCACTCACTGCTCAGCAATGCATGAGCGATGCTATAGCAAGCGTTGAAGCATGCTCGATGCTCAAGCATTCCAGCGAGAATCGAACACTCGTCACTAATCACACGATATGCGTCAATCTCTTTACTCTTTTACACCAATTTCCTCCGGGAATTGAATGCGCAACCGCACTCTAATTGTTGCACTAAAGCTTGCGAGCATCAAAAGTATTCCCTACCGATAAAGTTAGCTTTTTCTTCGATTATTCCTATTGAAAATCCGTAAAATTAGTGTGTTACACATAACAAGGGAATGTTTGCTAAGCATAACACTTGCTATGAGCTCTAATTTTACTATGTTTGAGTGGCACTTGGAAGTGCCAGTTGATCATCGAATAGATAGACGGATAGAAATGAAATATGATGAACACACATAGTGGTGATTGCAATAGATGTATTGCAGCTAGAGGGATCTATTCTCGAGCAGAATCCTTCGCCAATTCAAAACATGATGTACTTCCTTATTTCAGCACAGATCCCATAAAATTTATTTGCAAATCCCTCCTAATGGTAACTGTTTCTTCATTTAGACGCTACTCAAAGAAATTGGAAAGCTCGAATTTCTCGATTGCGTGATATGTTCTGTTCAGCACATTGCTGTGGCCATGAGATGAAAGGTGCATAAGTGATTTAGAAACAAACCGTGAAGCCACGCAGAGGCTTGCCAACGTTTTTGACGATACTCGTTTCCTCATTTGTAATTATCGGTATTGATGCCACTTCCGTCAGCATGTAGCCATTCTGTAAACCATCCTCATCATTGATAATAAGTGCATCATCGAAAAGCAATAAGTTGTACTTATTCACCACACTTATGCCTAAAATGCATATAAATTTTATAAGAAATTTCTTTCTTCTTCAGGTAACAATGGACAAATAAAAAGAAATGTTACGATGCCACATTTGTGCTTTAGCCTTAACACATGTGTTATAAAACCAAGAAAAGTAACACTGAATTTAATCAGCTGCGTTTGGAGGAGCAACTCTAAAGGAAGTAAACACGAGAAACATCATATATCTGAATCGCTGAGTACGTCCCACCTGATGTCTTCACGGTATATCTGTCCGTTAAACCATCTAAGAAAATTTGATGTTATGAAAGTGAGGGTTTATAGTTTATATCGCTGGGTATCAGCATTTATTCGACTACTGCTCTATCATCGATCGAAATAATTATACCAAATAGAAAGAAAATTTAAAAATTCATACGAAAATTTTATTTGCATTTTGGAATTGCTTTGCGATGCTGTTGAGCAAATCGAGTGGCACCCTTTCGCCGATCAAAATTATGGCCTTTACCGATGGTAGCTCGACCTTCTGAGAGAATGCTATTTTGAGCACTAACCGAAGAGCAACTGCATTTGTTAGCAGTTCGGCACATCTGCAACAGTTTGAACAATATCAGAATATAGAGCTCTCGTGTTCGAGAGAGTGAATGAAAATGCTTCTGATTCAATGAACTTTGAACACTAGAGCATGAGGCTCTCGAAGTGACAAAGCACCGGCCCAGCTACTGCCCAAACGTCCACTAATGCCCTCTAAATCCACACAACGCAATGTGCACCTCTCCCGGATGGAAGTAGTGAAGGTACCGGTTGCGTGGTAAAGTGGAATAAACGAGCTATTCTAAAATCACCTGACAATCACTCACAACACTCAGTCTGACACTCTCATGCCAAAAAGAGAGTGGAAGAGAACGCCAAAAGAAATGACGGTATATGTGCTTCAGCGATTTCTTTTATTGAATCAAGAAGCACCACGAAATGCCAATACGTATCAGATAGGCATAACAAAGCATCTGATTTTTAACTGATGCAGTCGACATTACAAATCTTTTGCTGGAGACTTTTACAAGTCGAACGGTATAAAGCGAAAATAGGACATTTTAGAAATATATTTAAATTTCGCCGCAAAAAAAGTTCTAAAAATAAAACTGGAAGCAATTTTTGTAAGTTCTGCACGATAAGAACGCAAATAAATTAGAGCACTGTTGCGATTAGAGAGAAATGCATCAAAGCAATACCACTTAAACAGCGAAAGATTTCTTTTATAAACCGTTTTTAAGAATGCACTAAATTAGAGTCACTGAGATTGTAAACGAGTGACGATAAGATGTTTGTACCTGTCGCGATTTATAAATAAATGAGTGTAAATGAGGAATTGCGCACTAACTGATGTTTCTTAATGGATTCGAATAGAAATTTGGGTAGTGGTGAAGGTGATGGGAATACCACACGTGTTCCACTCACAAATGGAGCCAATGCTACCAGAGCGAATAGAGGAATCTTGAAGAGTGGCAATGCACAACACAATGCTCCCTGTAAAATTTAGTAATGTCTATCTGTGTTATGTGAATTTACTTATCGAATTCAATTCAGTTTAATTCAACTCAAATCACCTCATTACCTGAATGCTGAATTTCATAGAAGATTACAAGTAGATACTAAATGAGATATAGCAATTCTTTGACCAGTAATTTGAGATATTCATTTAGAAAACACATGACAAATAAATTTTAATATATTTTATGTTCTCGTTTCTACGAATGCCAACATTTTTTTCAGCTAGCGATCTCTGAATTTACAGTTTCAACGTAATCTTTTATTAAGCAGTTAGTGGAAAAGAATTTAACACAGAATCGGTGTTATATCACAGTTAACTGAACACCTTGAAATATAACAGTCAGCTGGAGTATTCACTGAAGATCGAATTTGCATCGGCATGTTAAAAAGAAACTTTGAAGAAAACTATAAACTTAGGTACGAATTTATTCCGCCTATCAAACGAGTAGCAATTTAATGCCAATTTAAGGACAAATGTGTGCGAATTGAGCAAAGAATGAAGCATAAAACAGTGACTGTTTTATACCAAAGGACAGACATACTCAGATGGGGTGATAGACTATGTTCTAGGAGAGGGAGGTAGGGGGGGGGGGTAGGGGCAAAATGCTGTGAATAGCGCAAAACGTTTTTCTTCTAAATCAAGCAAATTCCTTTTTTAACATTTGGAGAAACTTATAATGAGGTCTCTGATGTTTTCCCTCACGCCATCTCATTCTGAACAAGTGATGATTTCAGAATTTAGCCACCATCCATAATCGAAATGCTCAAAGTGATTTTGGTCCAGTCGATCACATAACTCAATCAATCGATCACTGTTCTGTCTATTCCCTTCTCACAGATGTATAAGAAACGATGAAAAATTAGCTGTGATGATAAATAATGTAAATAAAATAATACATTAGTATCAAGTCCGATCGCTTCTGCAGCAACACGACAGCCATTAATCAGCTGATAATGGGACAGGCCAACAAGCTTTGGTGGTGCTGAAGTACCCTGCAATAACGACAGCCCCAAGAGTGATACTTTTACAGATAATATGACTCCATGCTAAACTGTATTGTTCAGTCGCAGTTTACTCAAAAAGCGACATGTAAGGAAATGATTGATGTCAACTGGACGTCGGAGGCATAGCTCAGTTGTAGAGCATTCGAGTGCGGATCGAGAGGTCCCCGGCTCAAATCCGGGTGCTCCCTCCACCTTTACACGACGAGCAGCCCTGACGTCTGCACTAAGCGACCATTTTCCGCGCATCGGCGTTGATCATCCGTTCTCATGAAGAGCAGCTGTTGTGTCCGACCGCATGTTTATGCAACCCCTGACGTTTTAATCAGATGTTGACCGTGTAAGTGGATAGCAGCAGCTCTGTAAAGCTCCGGAGACTTTTGCAAACGCAGCTTGGATCAGTTTTTCTTCCCCAAAGGGATGTGTTGCTTCAGGCGAAGATTAAGAAGTCGTAGTAATATCACACAATATCTTATAGCAACAACTATGTTCAATTTAGCGCCCTATCGCAAATATAAAAAACAGTTGAACGACCTCGAATCAGCTGTGAAGTGAGGGAAACAAAGCCAAAAAAAAAAAATGCTTCCCCCTTCAATAAAAGTCACCGTAAGAAGAAATTTAGCAACAAGTTCCCCTCGGAAGTATTGTACCGTGGTAAACTGTATCGCCGCGAGTTGATGAGTGCTCCAGTTTTCGAAATTCGGCAGTTTCTCGATGCGCTCGCGATTGCTGCGCCCGAAGATCTCTGACAGTGTGAACGTACCTCTGAAAAGAAAAAAGACACTTTATTCGGTCGGTTTGTGGATATTCTTAACCATAAAAATCTAATCACCACAGACAATATATAAATTAATCTCCATAAAGAACAATGGTGGGAAAGGTGCGCGAATGGTGAACTGATTGCGATCGGTACCTTCTTTGTGATACGAAAATCGGCAAACAACTAAACGAATAAAATTATTCAAATTATATATGCATACTTGCATAATTATCTAACGATACAACGCTATGACTAAGTTGTCTGCCATTCAGTGCAAACTATGTGAATTGGTGGACTTCATTTATTAGAGAATCGAAATTTAACGTTCATAAAAGAATTTCTAATTCTGTGAATTTCACTTCTTATGAATGAATGGTCACATGGACAATAACAAAACAGAATGTTGTCTAGTGAATTGAGCACTACTTGTGCACATCATACCTATATCGCTCTATTTTCAGCAAATGAAAGTTGCCAAATCTAAAATTTTTGTTTGCTTCTGACGAGATATGTAAAATAAATAAACTTTTTGCCACAAGAAGTACAATCGTGGCTATTAAAGGTGATAAAAATCGCGTAGAAAAGATGAAATTTCGCTGTTGAACCCCTCCCCTTGTCTCATTCATCAGCTTGCTCTAACCCCATCCCTCCCCCCCCTCATCAGTCTACGAAGAGCTCAGCAAGAATGAAAAGAAATGAAAATCGCTAACGGAGCCTAATATGATGCCAACAGTGAGACCAGGGCGTTTTGCGGGGTCAAATGCACCTTTGAGCGCGAAAGAAGACCAAAGCAGCTGTGCAATTTTTAAATTCCACTTTTTTGCATGTCTCCAATTTTTGACAGTTTTTAAAGAACTAATAGAATTCTCAGCATTCACATATGATTCCGAGACTGTGAATTTTCTCAAGCGTGACGGGTAGTTTCTTTTGCTCCTCGCATTTAATGAATAGATGAATTAAGGAATTAAAAATGAAACTTTCATAACAAATTAGAGCTGTTTTTGGAAACGTTTTTTGAACGCATTTTCATCGAGCTTTTCGAATTTAAACGAACGAAATTGATCACTAAAAACAACGATCAATCAACGATCCCATCAACGCCGATTTTACACTGCAAGCTTTCGAGACGGTTGAACGGTGAAAGCTTTGCAAAAGTTGTTTACATTTCAAGCAACAATAGGCTTACGCATGTTTGTGATCCTCTTCGGCCATTATTATGTGAGACAGCTTGGGAAGTGCCTTACTACTGAGATGACCCTTAGCCGAATGTTTTAATTCCGGAGCAATTTCGTTCATTAAATTGTTGAGAAATTCCACTTCCCTATTGGCTGGGAAACAAATAATTGCACGAAATTCACCCTGAAATACAATATTTTAAAGTGCTATCCATAGAAGAACAAATAGATGCCGCACCTTGACAAGCATTACGTCTAACGAAGAAATGTGCTGCTGTAATATATTGCGTTATACCTGTTGAAATGTAACAAAAAACTGTTAAAATAACGCAACGTCTTACTAGATTAATGCTTGCTGTCGACTTCGACTTTGGACAATTTGTGCCACAATGTTAGAGAAAATTTTTTTCTGTATAACACGTGATAAAAGCTTGGAAGTGCATCTTTTCTTAGATTTTACAGTTTGAAATATGAGTTAAATCTTTTACATTCATAGCGCATGCAGTAAAGAGTGTTCTATTGGCAGGAAAATCACCTCAGATCAATGTAATAATAAAAATTAATCTACCGGTATATTTAACATATTGATTGTTAATCGAATTATTAGTGGCATTGATCGATGTAAAAATAATCAATATAATGGGATCGCTTTTAACAATGAGCTTTTAAAACTAGAAATACCTTCTTCAATGCATAATGAAGCTGACTGGCGTTAGCGAAATTTGGATTAATCAACGAGAAAATAAGACCGCCTCTAGCACAAGCGAGTGTCGAAGTAAAGAAATGCGCATTGTTAGAACCACAAATAAGAATGCGATCGCCGGGCTCGAGACCTGATGATAGCAATCCTGCCGCAAGCATCTCCATCTATATGCAATTAGAAATTCAATCCTTTTCTTCACCTCATTCACCTGTTTTTTCTGTTACGTACAACATGTTGTTTAGTGAGGTAATAGGATACCAGCTTCAGAACTTAGTGTGACTTCCATAGACGTTTTAATCCTTGTCTTATTCCTACCCCAAATGATCTGTTTCTTCCTTATTCCTGCTTGCACATCAGCAAACTATCATCTTGCTACATGCTTTTGACTCGTTTTAGGAGAACTTGTTGACTGCCTTGTGAGCCATCAATGCAAATGTTTAATCATCAATGTGCTTTTTGAACTCTTCTAATAGCTGTTACAAAGAGAATCTGCATACTGTCAGGAGGTGATATGGAGAGGAGTTAATGAATGGGACGAGACATGTTCCCGTCGGCTTATCGCTTTTTACTTATAAAACGAAATTAAAAGGTCGCCGGTTTTGCATAGCTGGACGCCAAGTTTGCCTCAGCTAAGAAGTGAACTCTTGACAAGTGCTTCTAGCCCGTGAGACACTCAAGCGCATGTTCAGCGATATATTTTTCACCAACAAATTTTGTTGCTTGTCCGAGTTTTCAGCCCCGTTTGAAGTGATAGGGAGGAGCGAAAGCAATAGATAGACATTCAAGGAGCAGCCGTTCTGACGAAGGCAAAGAGGTGGAGGAAACACTGGTCAAATGGTCAGTGCCATCGAGGCTTCAAATGATAAGACAGTATGTCAGCGATCTTTGTTCATAAATAAGGAAGCATAATTGTCTAACTTACGACTGCATTTAAATGCACTATTGACCTTTTGAATTCTTCGGATCGTTATGTGAAGAAATGACCGGACAGTACTCACTCTACTATAGAGATTAAAGATTTTGGTAGAGTTGAATGCAAACCTCATTATTTAGTTGGGAGAACGTATAAGAAATATTCTCTGAGTCAAAAACTGCGGCCACTCGATCCAGCTTCGAGTGCTCATGAACCAATGCCGGAATGGTTGTTGATATTGGTTGGCTCATTGTTATTTTTTAGATGCTTTACCTGCAAAGTCTTGCATTATCAACCTTTTTAATAGACCTTGATAGATTGGGATAAGACGCCCTTTAGCACCTTACTCAAATACTTTGTTCCAAAAAGAGTCTCTCATTACCACTCTTCGATGGCGTATGTGCACTGAATCTTTGATGGCGTAATGAGAGACAAGAGTGCACTGAAAAAATCTTTAAAGAATATAAATAAGAATAGTTAAACTTCATTCCGTTAGAAGTCGAATGATGGAGTTTATTTTTACTTAACAAAAAGGTAAGAATAGAACGATGAAAATGAATCTTCTTGCATAACAATGTTCACTCGATTATGGCAATCAAATGCGATCACAATAGCAATAAAAAAACAGATTATGGAACATTTTGCATTGCATTAACGACATTTTGCAGTAGTGCACATTTATCGTTGCGAAGAACTCATTTGAGGGACTTTAGTTACTTTAAGCTAGAACACTGCAAAATATCGACTAATTAAATTCAATAATAGAGGGCGGCTGTTCTTTCTTGAACTGCACTTAGATCTGACTAATTCTTTCAGGTGCAACACTAATCTGCCAGCTTTCGCTTCAAATTCTCTTTTTTTCTTTGTATAGAAAAATTCTCCTCGATAAAAAGAAAAAAAAGTGGAAAAGCTCCTTTTGCGTCATTTTCAATACTGCCAAGAAATAATAACTTGTGTGCAATGACTCAGTTTTGTTTTAATTGATCCGACCGAGTTGTCCACCGACGATCTACAAAAGATCCATCCTCGCCCGTTTTTACAAATTTGCACTTCGAAAGTACATTACAACAACGAGTTGTCTCCATTAGTATTATGTACATATTTGTGTATATGCTCGCATGTCCTGTATTTATCTTGTCTCAGTTCTGGAATCATTGAATTCAAGATCGCAAATGTGGCGGACAGATTTTAGGTCAAAGAGTGACCCCTTATTGCAGATTCGATGTCGATTCATCGACTCACTGAAAATTCGTGTGCATTTCACGTGCAATCGGAATGGAAAAAAAATTAACAACGAATTCTTCCTAAAATTTGTGTTCAAATGATATATCAGTATGTTATTGTTAAGGCGTTACTATTTTCACCAGTTATGCTGGTCACTTTGGCAATGCAGATTGTACAACTTATTGTGCCAACACGGAAAATTCAAAGAATAATCGACATAGCAACACAGGAAATTTTTTGATGCGCCCTCTCACTTGCTCTATACGCAGATCGAGGTAAAATGCCGCGAATGTATGCAAATTTTCAGTCAACTTCAAGTGTTTAAACTTTTTTCGAATTAAATGGATCAGTGTGAGATTTTGCATAAGAGGTCACCCATACACCGCCCACTATAGACACCAAATTTAGTTGCAATGCTTCCACAATTGAAACTTTGTGCTAACAGATACGTAAATATGCTCATAGTAATACACTCGGAAGTGTTGGTTAAAATAATGGGAAAATGAAGTTAGAAGAGTCGTTATTATGAGCTCCGCTTATGACGGCTGCAAAAAAGTAAACGCTAACGCTAAAATCGTTTTCTGCAGTCGATTCTTGGCGTATAAACCTGTATTTATTCCTGCGTTTCTTTGAGCTGCATTGTTTTCACACTGCTAATAGTCTATTGTCTGTGAAGAGTGAAAAAGTTCGAAATGTGTCAACAGACCATAAATACTCACACTATTACTTCTATCTCGACAAGGATACAATTTTATTCTAAAGCTAACTAAGGAAAAAATCATTGCTATCAGTTAAGCTTCTCGTGACAGATAATAAAGATGCGTGTTAGAATAAAATGCTCCTTTTTGGACTCAACATTTGCTACCATTGCAATATTCTTATAAATGTAAATAGTCGTCGAATGGTTTTCACACACTGCAATGCAAAATCCTTGAACGTTCAATTTTTAAATGTTCTTATTAAATAGCTCATATGTGTTCAATCTGCTTGTTTACTCTGTTCACAGTATTTTAGAGACAAAAGCCTGCTCGAAGTCAATCAACTCAGTATTGGGACTGCTGACACAACCTTAAGCAAGATGAAAGCCTTTCAACTAAAACACCGAAAATAAAAAACACTGCACAATTTTCTGACCTGGCTGCTATGCTGCTTCAAGCGAGATGAAATCACCAAATCAACGAACTTCTTTAGTGTCACAAACAAATCATATCCCCTCTAATCACTCTCACTTTATGACGAAACAAAATTTGTACAAGAACTCTTCACTCCCTCTTTAATCTTCTGGCCGAGTGATCAGAAAAGTCGTTTTATAGGGATGCGAAGAGTGTGAGTGCGAAGAGTGTAGTTATGGGCACGAGCGCGTGAATGGGGAATAAAGGGGAGGGGAAGGGGGAAGTGGGATGAGAAAAGATGGGCATTCTTGTTCATCTCAAGAACCAAGCATCTTTTTGACTCTAAGACAGCAGAATACCGGCACAAGTTCGAATTTGATCGTTAAGAACTCAAGCACCTATATCAAAGCTTCGTCTCATTTTTTTAATGAAAGCAAAGAATCCCATCTATTCATATCATGGATAGTATCCCGATTGGAATGCACGCTGTCAGCAAACTCTCTGAATGCAATCGTGATAATTCCTCATATGAAACAGAAGAGATTGGAAATAATGCAGTTAAGGACAGAAACTATGAATTTTCAACTTAACAGAATAACTATCAACAACGAGCTATTTTCATCAAAGCAAATAACAAATTTATGGCCGAATAATATACAAAAGGACGAGGAACGGTTGCGACCGAGAGTTTACGCGCACTCTGCGCGCAAATAAACTCGATCGAATGCTGGTAAGCGCCGCAACAGCTGTTGGCTATTCTTTCCTCAGCTTGCGCTTCTGCAGTAAAGCAGCCGCTTACACGTCGTGCAAACACCATCACAAAGCAGCACCTGGTGGTAAGCCACTAGATGCTGCTCTTCTTCATAATACCATCATGTACCTGTGACTGTAAGGTAAAGATAACTCATACTTCATACTTATACCAATTCTGTTCCAGCATACCTTCCCTTGCACTGTAGGGTACAAACCTATACCTTCTCTTGCACGACACCAATCCGATTCAGCTATATCGTCGCAAAGAAAGAGATTCACCACCACACCGCTTTCCCCATCTCAACATCATTAGAAAGCTCATTTCTGATGTTTTAGTTATTGTCTCTGAGAAACAGCAGGAAATTAGTACAATTTACCACTCAGCAACAAAATTTCGTCCTCCAAATGAAAACTTTTGCTCAAAGAGTTTGAAATGTTTTCTCATTCCCCTCCCTCTGGATGATCGTGGCCACCGATTTCCATTCTCTTTTTGGGATCCTACCAATGAGAGGGCAAATATATATAATACACAGTGAAAGCAGTCACCAGTATATGTAAATGAATACACATAGTGTATGTATGTTTGGTCAGTTGTTCCCACTGTACAGTTTCAGGCATCCAAAGCTTTCCCACAACTGCTGAACAGGTTCGATAAAGAATGTCGAATTTCGGGAAGCAACCTCCTAATGTATATTAAAATAGAAAAATTTCGTGAAATTTTCAGGTTCCTGAGCTAAACTAAGAAAAAAATGAGGGGGGGACGGGGGGGGACTGGCAGATACGTCATATAGATCCGCATCAGTATTTCAAATCACTGAATATAGTCCGAAAAATGGTGTTCAGAGCGAAACTATCAACAATACTTGTTTGCCACCTATTGTATTCTCGAAAGCTTTGAGCGAATTTCTCAAAAAAAGGCAAAAGCGCAATATCAAGGACCACAAATAAATTTGCTCATCCACTAAACACCTTCACCTGCGAATATTTATCCTCAGTTTATTTCTGCCGTGGATAGATTTATAAAAGTTGCGTTGAAGCACTTGGAATTGTACACGGTCAGTGACGCAACTGTTGGTGATGTGACCATGACACCGATAAATGTTGCTGTTACACAGCTGTTTGGACGGTCGTTCAACTCTTTCAGCATCATTTCCGCTTTGCTCATGAAGCTATTCGCTCTTATTATATATGGCATCACATCTGTCTCAGCGTTCACTATGCTACTACTGTCCGTAAATACCAATGCTGCTGGAGAGGTCGAGACAGTAAAGAATTTGTTACGAGTGTAGGCGGCCAAAAAATCTGCAACTGACCATTACTAAAAAGTTGTTTAGTGGACATCAAATTTTGGCTGCTGGGCATTGACCTGAACTTCCAGTAACAGAGGTCACCGGCAAACACATGTAAGTATACCGTTTTGCCACCTTATTGCCAATACTCGTGTGAATAGCTGTTTGCCAGTTCATTCCAACGTCGATGTCTTCTTCAAGAAATTCCCGAGAGAAACAAAACATTTTCAGAGAAGATCAAAACTCGATTCACTCGATGGCTTTTATTATTCGATAGTAGAGTCATCCTTCATGGTCCAACATTACTGGAACGAAGGAAAATTTGAAGTCAATCGAGTAAGTGCGAATTAATCGGCCTCTGTTCGTGTCAGATGTGGCTTCTCTCTGCGCTAGTTGGACGTTGTTTAGAGTGAACAGCGTCCACGGTCCATTGACACCTTGAGAAGTTCGTGATGTCGAAGAGGGTGTTCTTCGTATCTGGAAAGTCGTACTCTACAAAGCAGAAACTTCACAAAACTGTAGCGTTCGGAATCAAATTCAATTATTTATTCAAGCAATAAAAGAATTCAAAGATCGCGTATTATATAAATGAAGCACAGAGGTTCAAAATGCAAAACGTACATAAGCATATAAAACGAGCGACTATCGCAAGCAGATCAATTAAAGCAATCAACAACCATGAAGCTCATCATCGAAAAAGTCTGACCAGTTTCGAAATGCAAATCAACTTCGTCTCATCCATATAATTTGATAGGACTTTAATAATAAAATTGTCGATCTGGAAGGTAGAGAATTCCATCACTGCACGGCTCTGCTCAGAAACAGATTTCTTCTTATATTAGGGACGCTTATTTTTAAAAATTTGTGATGATACATTCATGAAGTAGATATGGTCACGGATTTAAACAGCTCATCATTTTGAAATCTAAGCTTATAACTGTTTCAAAAAGGTACCGCAGGACTTCACTGTTGCAAGGGCTTTTGGTACCTTGTTTCCGAATTCCCCATTTTTGGAGCAAATGCCACAGGAAAGTTGAAACGTTACCAATTATTTGATTAATTCATTGATACAAAAGCCAAAAATCTCGATGGGATATTCCTGCAACGGCCCGACATAAATTTGGTAAGTTCTGAAATATATCACATTATTGAAACATTCAAAACATTTTCGTATATGATTGACCAAGATAAATGCGCACCGTTCCAAATGTGCTTTTCAAATTAAAGGTTTTCGTCGATCAGGATACCTAAATCCCGAATCTCATACATTTAACTCACTTTAGAATCATGGAACATTTCCATAGAACGATGGCACTCGCGTGCGAACCGCAAACGGAGCGGAGCTCGTGCTGCACGTTGCGTACGTACCACTAACGTACTCTGCATTCTGTAAGCGAATACAAACGCTCATCATGGGAACTCGAAAACTTGTAATGCTATGAACAACAGCGACAAGCCACGTTTACTAAATGGGCTAAATATATACAAATTGCTGGATTGCAGCTATTGTTATTGATTGGTTTAGTGGAAGTGCTCGTTTGAAACCAAGAGAAGTGCAAGCTTGCATGTATCCGCTTGCGGTTTACCCTATGTATTACACATTCGGAAGGGGAAGTTATGGTGTTTTTCCGAGCGAGGAATGAGTGGAAGTGAATAGGTGTCTGGTTCGAAACGGCTGATGTTTGTGCTGTCAACTCTGAAAAATTAATCAAAGAAGCTATTGAATATTTTATGAACAATCGTGGGATCACATTCAGGGTGACGTAGTTCGATATTTTTATTCAGTAGTTTTTATTTCGGAATCTACGCACCTCTCTTCACAGAAGTAATTGTGCATGTGTACAGTCTTCCAATGAAGGTTTAATAAGTAAATTAACAAGGCAATGTCCTCTTTTATATGAACGTTGTAAATACGTTCGGAATATCAATAAAATTGATAACCTGAACATAGTACATTAGCTTCTCGTTGGTATCACTTCTTTCAAAAATACCGTTATTATCAATTCGGTGCAAAGTTTGTGTCATTGGTGCTCTACATCTCTGCATCTCTTCAGCTTTATGGAATGAGCGATATACTTTGTTTTCAAAAACATATTAGCTATACTCGTCGAGGAAATGAGAGCAAAATCTCTGCAGATAATGATGACTACCATTTTGATCAACAAGACGACCATTGTGATGCTAAGATTACGTTCTAATTTCAATGTACGGCGAACATTGAATGCTCAACTGGTCCATTGTGCGTTCGTGCGTTAATTCTGCATGCTTGATTTGGTTTGGGGTCCTGGTCACTTCGGGTAATTGATGCGGCCGTTCATATCGTATTTTAATTTATTTTATTTTATTTTACTTTACTTTTATTTTATTTTATTTTATTTTATTCTGTTCCATTTTATTTTATTTATTTCATTTTATGAATCTTTGCTTTCGAATGGTCAAGTGGAATTTACGTTCGTATTTTTTCGGCCTGAACCCTTAAACATGTTTGCAGCCAATCCCCTTCTCCAATGGCATGCCAGCAGGTACATTGTGATTAAACATACTGTTACACTAAATGTAACAGGACCTCCCCCCTCCCCCCCATCCCCATGGATCCTTCCTCCCTTCGCACCATTTCAAAAAAATTGGATTGCTCTCTTCCTCCAGGCTGCAAAACACGGTACTTGATTTCCCGCCTATTTTTGAAATTGCCGCATTAGGAAATTTGCCGATGCGTTGCATGCACGAAGCCTGGCAAGTTTCACCCAGACCACCAGCAGCGCGTGGCAAATTTCTGTTTGAAGTGAAGTTTAAAATTTTGGTTGTATATTGTTGGAGCGTGGATTGCGCAAACTTGAATTTTGAGAGTTGAATCGCTCCGAGGTAGCGCTACAAATCTGCAGGATTATTGCATATTGTCGAACCAATCCTGGGATTGTTATGTCAGGAAGTTGACGATAAATTCCGAACATATGAAATAAAGAGACCTCGAGTCGTTGCAGTTTCGATGTCCAGTGGCAGAAAACATTGGGAAAATTTGTTTTTGCTTCTACGACGATCGTTTCTAATTGCGGCGGAGTTTACTATTCCAGTATGCGCTGAAACGATCATTTATAGTGATTTAGCCGTATATGCTTGCATCGTCAGGCATTTTTTTTGTTTTTTATACCTGCACTATGAGTTATTACTTTGCGGGTCCACTCGTTAACGGCACCGAACTCATGCGCGTAAATACAATTGTAAATCTGGAAGTTGTGGTGTGATTTCTTTGTGGGCTAATGGATGAGCGCGAATTTCTATGCAAATTCACTTCCATACTTTTTTCAAGTTCACGTAGTCGGTCGCTGGGTTTTATTTAAAATCACTAAAAACTTCGAACTTAAACTTTAGCCGAGCTGAAGTTGGCGACTAGTCAATTATGCCGGATCCAGCCGTTAAGACCGAATTTCTTAAGTTTTTCAAAAATTGGCCTTTCGCCATATCGTATTCGAAAACATCGCCCAGCGGAATTGAACATTTGCCTCAACATATTTAGAGTTGTTATTTCAATCTCTAACATTTGCCCCTATTCAGTCACTTCTCACATGAGTGTCGGCTTAGGTAGCGGTGGTTTTTTTTCATTTCTATTGCTTTGAATTATCTGTTCATTGTCTTTTCTTATCATTAGCACTTTTCTTCTAATTTCTTTAGTGGATTATTCCTTTTATGCTAGGAAGATATTTATTATTCATATTGTTGATGTTGAATAAGAAGGCATTAAAGCCGATTGCTCGATAATGAGTTCCGCAATTCATTTTCTATGATAGAAAATCAAATGTTACATCTCATATTGTATTTCAAAATTGTCATAATATTGCATTTAATATGATATCATGCTATTCCTATCGGTGTAATTTACTACCGCTTCATAATGTTTAGTCGTTTCCGTAAGTTTCAACGTTGAATGCGGTTTATAGTTTTCTTCCTTTTCAAGTAGTCGGTGTATGAAATAAACTTCCTGTTGATATCATAACGCATAGTACCTTTGCGTTCACTAGTCGCCTTGTGCATTTCGACTTCAGGAAAATCTATGATTTTATGTTTAATCGATGCGAACTTTTCAATTATCATGATGACATGCTTTAATTCTTCATTTTAATTCTTAATTATATATTTCGAAGATTCATTGTGCTGTCGGAATTAAGATGTCGTAACCAATATTTCCGTCAGGTATCAAAAGTTGGCTTCTCTTTTTTATATTTCCACTTTTTTTTCGGATGTTATCTCAAGTATTGTTGTATGTTTGCATGAAATTTGGGTGTTGGGTAGATGCAATGCAACAGCAAAAAACCTATATTGTCAAGAGCTTTTTTCCACCTCGTTAAAGGTGGAGTTGATGGGGAATGGAGTTAACGTAAGCAAGAAGAGGCGATGTTATCTGTTTGCAATTAATCAAAGGGTTGACATAATTTTGCGGAAGTTTAACTGCATAACACTACGAAGTATTCACATTTGTAGCATTGCCCGTCGACATTTTAAACTTGCTCTATAGCATTAACACAATTGAGTGATTGAATTGGCAAAGTTGCAAAAAGCGCTTGCCGTGCCAGCTGTCCTGAAAATGTTCGTTTCCTCTAAATCAGCAAATTTCATGCATCACTTCCAGATGTGAGTTAATTTGAAAAATTACTGCAAGCCTTGTTATGAGGAGTTGATGGAAATATTGTAGGATTGTAGAGGGCAATTGAACAAAATTTAGTTATTGAAGACAAATCTTTAATAATAGTAAATGTTGAAATTCGCTGATAATTGTAAGCATCGTGCATTTAATTATTGGTAGGCCACATATTCCTAGCCAGGCCAAAGCGATCAAGGCACAAACAAGTATTTTCCCACAATCAGGCCTAGCGGGAAGAGGATATGTTGCAACCGTTGCAACTCTTTTCCGATCTCCTCATTCCGAATTCCTTCAATAGCCTGTGATCATTTGTGAAACGATTTCAGGAGTATAGTTAACGTGGCTGAAAAATATCCGGAGTAGACGTGCTTGATTGGCATTGAGGAGCAGTGTAGAGATGAACATTGATCGGGCTTCTTATGCTGCAATCCGAGAAATGGAGGCGGAAGTAAGTTGATATTTTCATAATAATCCTGTAGCGGGTAACAAATGAGGTGCGGTGGTGCCTTAATGACCGTTTCTTCTCATTCTTTCTCCATTTGAATGACTTAATGAGAATTATAGTCTTTTTCACAACACAACCATTAGCAGTATTATTCTGATATATGCGATCAAGGGCATGTTAGGTGCTAATTTAGTGACTGATTCCAAATTAATAATCAGTAATTCAAGAAGATTTCGTGAATCTTGCAATGCCTTCATTTAATATTTCATTTTGTTCGTTTCTAGCATATTGAGAGCATTATTTGATCCATATAATCTTCTAAAGCTTTTCTGGCAAGGAATTTTCGCTACAAAGAAGTTATGATTGTAGGAACTCGTATCACCCATTATGAATGCTCTATGTCTCAATAATCATGAGAAATAACGTAATACCAGAGCTAAGCGTTGAGGTGAATAATCATCGTGTAGTTTTAGTGTGAAAATATCTGTAGTGGCTCCTTTCTTTGAGCAACTAAGCACCATTGGTTAGAAATTAGATTATATTCACAACCAAAGCTTGCAGTTGACTTCTTCCATTGCTTTTCTCGCTCTCAGGAGGTCTGTTCAACTTAGGGAATATTTCCCTTGCCTTCATTCCTTCATCATTTTCAGATTTTGTGCGTTACAATCCTCCATTAACTTCTGGTTGTGTTGCATCGAGATTTCTTCTATCCAACCTTTTCCATAAACTAAACTCTTTATATTTAGAATGGTGAATATGATTCATTGCTTAATGGGGATATATAAAGCAGTGCGCATTGCAAATATGTTCCCACCTATCTTATCTCATCTTTCAATCTCATTGAGTCATGCTTACAGTATTCATACCGATTACAATGTTTACGAATAATAAAGAACGTTCCGAAGGAGGGAAGCAACCGAGGTGCATCATGCTAACAGCTTTCTCACAGATTCATTTAGCATCTCAGATCGAACGTTTCCCAATCTTTATTTATGTGCTCGTGGGGGGAGGGGTGGCGAGATAACTGTGGGTGGAGGGAGATAGGTGACGGGAATATGATGATAGTAGAATTTTTACGGAAATTCATCGTGAGAGGGATGGTTATCCCATTATCTGTATCTGTTTGTTCGTTTCACGTGGTAACGCCGAATGCATAGAATATATGTAATGATTGGTGCATAATAGAAAATTTTTCCTGCATATTTTTCATGTCGCTTCAACGAGACGACATATTCTTGCATTTCTTGTAACATCCTGCACAAACTTAATGCTGCTAATGATAACAGTTTGGTGCTCGGGATGCTAGCATACTGAAAGGAAGATAGGTGATCAAATTTTTGGTGTAGGTGGATCGGACTATGGATTCAGTGGATTATGTAGGCAATCGAGAGAGACGCAAATCTCATCGTCGCTATTCGAAAGCGATTCGAAGTCAACAAGAGGAGGATGAAGAGCGGCAGAAGATACTTCTGGAGGCACTGCATGGCGGCGCCAACAAAAAAGGTTTGGCACTGGTTTTGTGAATTTTCAGTTGACATTCAATGGTGATCAATGATCCCTTAAAAGCGATGGTATTATCGTCGGCACCGTTTAAACATTTATTCGCTGCACTCTTTTATTATTTTGTCATTCAATGGACATCGCAAAGATGCACAAGGGTTAACACAGTTTGCGCTATTAAGGTTATATGAGATAGGGCTAATTGCATGAAGTGCACCGATTAAGCAGTAGACGCTGTTTGCAGAATAGTTAAAGAAGAGGGCAAATTGAAGCAACAAGAGGAATGTACCGTTGAAGAGAGCGAAGCGTCCTAAAGGAAGTTAGCTGGGATAGGGAATTATCGGTGACATGAAAGCATCATCGCAAACAGTTCCTAAGAAATAATAGGGGACATCACAAAGAGGGATTCTTCAATGAATTGAGGAAGTATGGACACTGTCAATGGTCATCAAAAGTTTTCAGCGGTAGAAAAGGATAGAGAGAAGGCGATGCGCACCGCAGAATCGATCAAGACCGCATTGGCAAAGGCGAAACAATTGGCTGCACGTGCATTCAAGGAGGACATCATTGACCAATTGTCGAGTGCCGTTGAAGAGCAGCCTCTTTTTGTTGGTTTTTTATCAGTGAGGAAACAGTGTTTGCATTTATATGATCAGCGAGCATCGGGTATGAGAATAGACGCCGTTCACTGGAGGGGTGATTTTAAAGATAGTTATCGTGAGTGACTATACCTCTCCAATCTCGGTTTTGAATTTTAGGATCAATTTAGTATTCCAGTTTTGGTCTTCACTTGGAAAATATATACGTCTCGTTGATGGCGGGCACGTTACTCGATTCAAATCGCTGATGCGTGGTAGGTAGTTGCAAAGGTGTGCTATTGCCATACTCGAACAGCTATTGCACGATCGTTGACCTGGTTTTATACAACTTGAGGTGCTCCGCAGCGGTTGCTTGAGACTTGTATTTTGTGAGATTTAGAATCTCATTAGCTCCAAAAGCAGTTTCCTGGCAGTGAATTTTTTAAATACTCGAAGGGTGATTATAAAAGTATCCAACTTTATGCGACCACTTTTTTTTATAGAAGGGGGCGAATTTAAAGGGATCAGATGTATACGTTTGAAGAAATTAGCTTCCTTAGCTCATTTACTGATTGGCTTTCTTATTCATTATCTTCCTCAAAGCATAAGTATTTAATCAAGAGGGAGGTTGCGTTTCTTTCCGTTTCATTGTGGCATCTGCTAAACAGTTGAGTTGAGTTCTAGAGGAGGGGGCATATGTTGGGTTACGAACTTTTCAAGGAGAGGGAAAGGCAGCAAAGAATTCACAGTCACCATTTCAAAAGAAGGACAGCTTCGTCTTTTCTGCAAAGATAGCAGTTCGTGCATTTATTTTTCATTAAATTTTTCACACTTGCCATAAATCAGCGTGGTCATTAAACTTTCTAATAGTTTACAAAAGATTCACTACCTGTGGCATTTAGTGATGTCTTATCCAGAAAAGTGCTTTGTGTTCTTGCCCTAGGCTCTAACAGCTAAGCTGTTGGCCAGATAAGATAATTTTGTGTTAGCAGCGATTATTTTTGCGTGAGCAAAGCTTCGGAGAGTTGGAGGGGGGAACGTGAGAGAATTGTTCTCAAACACTAAAATTGCAGTTTTTGCTGGAGGGCAAGAGGCCTGGACGGGTAGGAAATGAGTTCCCCAAAGTGGCCTAAGTGCGAAACGAGAATAGAGAAATAAGAAATCCTTAGGTGTTGATCTTTCCCACAAAATACCGACGCAATAAGTATTTGTTAGGGTGGATTTATATATGCACCTTTTGATGGATTCTTTTACCATTCTGGGTCGTCTTTGAAGCTCGAGCAACTAAAAGGAATGATTTAGCATGCTGGAACAATGCTGGATGCGAGTGCACGTGTTTATTCGTTTCGCGTTGATGTCACGCACTCAGAGGCGTGCGATGTGCGTATGAAACTTGGTGACCGTAAGCCTTTCTTTTGTCTTTTTTTTTAGTATATATTTATATTTAATATCAATACCTTCTGCGCGATTTATCGTCCACATTTTCGCATTTTTGTTGAATATGGCTGACCACAGTGGTTATGACCATTGCTTGACTGTTTTGGCTTTTAGGGCAGATTGGTTGATAAATTGAGAACAACTAGTTGAACACAATGATTGGTATTTCTTTCTTTCAAATAACATCTGTAGTATTTCGAAATCGGTTGATATTCCCTGTGCTTACACTGTTTTGTTAAAACTCGCAGCTTTCAGAAAATAAGCTTGTTTTTGCAAAAAGTTTTATGAGGAATTAGAACGGAGAACGCGAATAGTTTGATTCCCGGTCTCCCTTATTGCACTTGTAAATGGGCCGTGCTACTGATTACTGATGGTATGTGGTCGTGGTGATCTTGTTAAATCACTCGAAATATGAGCTTTCCTGCATAAATCGGTTCTTTCTTTGTAATGTATAGTATCATGGATTCAAACGGCAAGGTTGCCTTAGAAATAGGATTCCCATAAAATTTTTATTTCCAGTCTCATATCACCCTCGCTCAAAGGAAACCGCCTGATGACACCAACAACACATATAGTTGTCGTGAACGATATCAAAACAAACATTTATGCTCTGATATTATTAGTGCATCGATTTTGTTGCTTAATTAGTGTGATCAAATGTTGGCTTTTAAGCGACCTCATTGAATCGAGCTGAAGGTGGAGAGAAGCAGACGAACAAACGACGGGATGAGGAGTCGATTTCATCTTCTTCAGAAAGTTCTGATTTGGAGAAAGAAAGCGACGATTTGAGAGATGACATCGGTAACTTGGAGAAGACAGCAGTGGAAAAGGTGAGTGTGATAAACATTTTAGATTAGAGTAAAGTGTCGAATGTAAGGGTTCGCGAATATATTTTCAGTTGCTCGGAAAATTTTTACACAACAGGAAGTGTTTCAACAAATATTTGAGGGCTTAAGGGAAGTAAGACTTATAACCATACTCATCAGCCACATAGTCTAGAGCTTGATGTCAACAAAATCAGCTGCTCTCTGGCATTTCAATAATTGCTGTTCCATACTTCATTCGCCCCATAGTATCTTCTTTTCCTACCATGAGCTTCCTTTAAGTACAGTTCAGTTTTCAACATTGTAAGCGATATTTGCTTTCCTTCGAATACAAGACCTCTTGGATACCAGTTCTCAATCAGGCAATAAGCCTCTAAATGCCGAGTAAGATAAAGTCGATTCCAGTTTCTTCGTTGAACATGCTCGCCTTTAAAAGTTTTTAGTAAGAACCTTCAATTGGAAACTTTTTCCGCTCCCAACTGTTTGCATTATCATTTGAAATGAACAGAAAGGAGAGTGTTATATATGCCAGGAAAGGCGTTGCTATCTAAAAAGTTAAAAAATTATCTCTATTGTGTTTTTTTAATTTTCCAGGTTAAATTGCAATGCACATTCAAAATGCACCGTCTTTAGCACCTAGCTCTTGTAAATAAACTAAAAACTGCGTAATGAAACACTATTCTACCTGAATTGGTCGTTTCTCAGCGAAGATTTCGCTAACCGTTCTATTACAGCGGTAGCTAAGAATGCATTCAGGAGGGACCGCAGTGGTCGGGGAGACTTGAAAAATTCGGTATGTATGTAATATGTTGCCTGTTCTAAACAGGAAGGCCGAAAGAAACGAGGGATCAAAGAGAGCTCAGATGTGGAGGAGGATGCTGACGATGAGACTGCTTCGCAGAGCATGCAGGACACATTCGACGTCGGCGATCTACCCGCATTCATGACTGAGCCAGACCCCGACAATGACTCCGATACTGAAGAGCCGATTCTCAGCAAGGAGCAACTCATTGAAAAGTTCAAGATGAGGGCGGATAACGCACACACATCGTGTTTACAGAGGCGCAGCAAAGTATGTTTTAGAAATGTGTGCCTCCTTATTAGGGACATCTTGTGCTGCTTTCATTTTTGTATATTCTGCTATGAATCGATTATCCTGAAGCCATTTGCGATGCGAGGGAGGTGGAGGGGGTGGGAATGGTCGAGGTCTTGACAAGCACTTTCGAGTCTACCGAATGAGCATATATTAGAATATTTGCTTGATGAAGCTGCCACTCGAGGGCATGACGTTCTATTATTAAGTGCAATGCAGCAAAAATTTCGTGGGCTCTCAGAGTAGTCTTTCTTCTTGCCGAAACACTTGTTTAATCGCCACTCAACTAGTCAATCTTTTGTTGGTCGGCGTTGAGTAGGATCGACAGTCGCATATCGATTGCAGCCTTTTTCTCTGTAACGATATTTTATAACTCATCAATACCCGACAGGCCAAGCAACTTCGGAACACTGTGCTCGAAGTTTCACCAATAGTTATTTTTTATGTTCCCATATCGATCCAATCGAATGCTCATGCAATTGCATTTAAAAACCCTCTGACAAGTTTTTCTATTGCAAATGCGACTATTATGCTGTAGGATACGACATTTTGATGTCTGGAGACAATTTATCGTGAAATTTTCACCAGTTTTTTGACGTTCTAAGCAGTTTTTTATGAGCGTTTCCATAGTTTTAACAAACATTGCATAGTCCGAGCCCCCTCCCCCGTTAAATATCTTGTGCCTTATTTTTATAATTTAAGGTTCATTGTGTCTTATAAAAAGGCAAATTTTACTATGCTTGATAAATTACGCATGAATGGTACCGAAGGTTGCATGTGATTATGAAATGCGCAGGTGGCAATGGTCGTTGTTGATACGAGTGATCTGGATGACCGCGAGGAGAGCTCACAGTTCTGTGGTCATCTATACAGCAAAGCGACGCATAATTTCGATGAAGGTTCGACAAGTGGTCTGCTAATGCAAAACGTTGCCATTGGCAAACATGGAAGGCGTCTGCTCTTACACAATGACTTGCGTTGCCCACCCGACCCGCCACACGAAAAGATCGGCGCTGACGACTTGCTGCCTTTCTATGGTTAGTTGACGTGTAGTTTTTTTTTTTTTCGTGAAGCTTCGAGTGGTGCCGATGGAACTGAATGGGAATCGTTTCTCAAGGGTTATGGAGAGCAGAGAATTCTTGTATTAGGCAGAGGTAGTGATAAGGATGGTGTTATTTGAAGGAGAGTTGAATCAAGGAAGACTTGGGAGGATGATGAGGCAGGTACGGCTGGCGTGACTCTTATATGTTGTTTGAGGATAGGGGGTGCGGGATGAAGAGAAGGCGATGGTTGGCGTGAAATGACGATAACATCCAGTTGCAGGACTGATAGGCGATATCGAAAAAATTGAGCCTCCGGAAAGTGCGACAATATTTGGGGAAGACGACCCGTCCACTTCTCTGCTCACAGATCTCACAGCACAGGTGCTTTTATGTTGACATTTCAGTGCGGAGTATTGTAGATGCTTCTGATCACATGCCTTGAGAAGTTAAATCGTACTAAAGTGATGATCATTTCAATTGTGATCCCCAGCTTTTACTCGTTTGCTTCGTCTGATAGATACCAGGAATACTCGTCTTCTCGATGGAATAAAATCCGACACCGAAAGAGGCGATTTCGGAGGAATAGTTAAGCAGAACTTTATAATAGGCAAACCAGGCAGTTTCCTTACTCGTTTTTACAGTGGAATAAATTTTTTTTTAAGGTGGATGAGACACAAGGTTTTGCTCCTGCACATGCCAATACAACATTCGCAGTAGACACTACTCTGTCGGAGCAGACACGTTGTGCACTCGTACGAAGTATTAAAGAGTTGTTTATGAAAAGTCTTCCATGCTCGCCGAAGGGTGCTCTTTTTATAAGCAGGATAAGATTGCAAAGGAAATTCGGCATTTCTTCAAGGAAGTTCGCCAAGATATTGGTTTGTTGAAATTGCTTTGTTCAGAATATAGGCAGCATTTCTTAAGTGATGGTGATGGAAGTTAATCAAAGCAGGAGTAATAATGTAGAAAATCTATGACAGCGTCATTTTTGGTGTTTACTGCTTGAAGGCCTTTGTGGAGTTGAATAATAGCGGCCCTTTTTCCTGTTTCAGCGTGCTACATTAACTCTAGTGGGTTTAGAATTTCAGCCTTTCCTTTGCTTCCCTTGAAAAAAGGTTCGAGACAAGTTTTTTACGATATTTTTGCAATCGGTTTTTTCTTAACAATATAAACCCTTTAGATCCTGCGATGTTTACTAAGACTTGGGTGCAAAATTTTCTTTTGTAAGGATAGAAGACGCATTGTAGTGCCTTTTGGGATATTGACTTTGCGTATACTGAACAGGAGATAATTGTTATATTTGCCGTGCACAAACATCCTGAAGAGGGCAGTAACGGTATAAACTGTTTCACAAGGTGGGTGGCATGTTTATTGTGAATAATCTGTATTGTATACTGGCCATCTCGCTATCTTCCATATAAATAGGTTAGTCGCTTCGTCATTTGAATACATAATTCCAGAATGACATCACCCACCTGTGATATATGACTATTTTCGTGTTCATGACTCATGGGATCATATGAATCCTCATTGTGATCGTGCGCATTTTTTGTTCATTATGACCATTAGTGGAAATCTAAAATCATTTGTGGCCATAGCATGGATCTGTTTTGAAACTCTCACCGGGTTTTTAGTGCAATTATGTTGGGGAAAGGGGGTTGTGACTACGATCAATCGGAAAGTGAACAAGTGCGCCTTTATTCATATTTGCTTATTTGCACTTTGAACATTTCTGTGAAGGTGGAAAAGGTGTGTAAAAATTTTTCTTCACAATTCACCCACTCTCCTTGTTTTGAGAATCGAAAAACGTGCAAGGGCTAGTTACTGCCATTCGGTCGTGCTTCCTTCTTTGATAAAATTACATGTTTAAGAATGTTAGCGCGGCGGATTTACTGCCGAATTCTATTTTGCTATCCCATTCCATTCTTCTCTTCGGTTAAAATGATCGAAGCGGAAAATGCTGGTGCCGTGCGGTTATTTTCCTCATATCCTCCCTCTCCTCTTGAATGTTCAGAGGTGAAAGGTAACGTGTTTGCTGCTCAACTTTTTCCGTGTACCATTCTTCATCCCCAACTTGTTCGAAATGAAAATTTGGTTTGCATTTTATCAGTCCTCTCGAACAGTTTGGCATTCATTCCCAGCGATCACGTAGAGATTAGCTTATCGAAGAATGCACACTATTGGTAGAAGAAGTTCTAAAAGAAATGTACATAATAAGGATCATATTTCTCGATTGTTGGTCGTTATCTATAGCTATTCTCAAGGCCGTCAAGAAATCCGTTTTGAAAGTTACTGTGAAGTTGGTGACCTCGTATAATGTGATATGGGTTGGACCGTTAGTTTAGACGACTATCGGATGTGGCACTGAGGGGGAGAGAGTTTAGGCATCAAGCTTCTGGACCACCGTAGGTCTACATTACGGATGTTTCCTGCACAGAGTGCACCAGAGTTTGAAGATTTTTGTGCTTCGTCCACTTTTTGTTCCATTATGATTTCCTAAACTTTTATTTTAGCTCCACAAGTAGCATTTGTTGATTATAACTAAAAGGCCAATCGCATAGGCCATAAAGAAGCATCCGTTACGGGAACGATTTAGGAGAGCTGTCTGAAAGGGATTGAGCCGACGTTGTATGGTTGTTTAATGCGTTCTATGCTAACACTGCCTGGAAATCATTCGCACTTCTTATATGCACGCTGTGCACAGAGCGAGAGTTGGATATCGAACGCTGTGGTGGCCGATGAATTGGAACTGTTCGAGCAGTGTTTTGGTTGGGTCGTTAATCGCATGAGGTTGTTATACTTTGGTCTTTTATTTTATTGAGATGTATAATCGACAGATCTGGGATTTATTTCAGTGACAGTATGTCTAATGAGACGTGTCATGATTTTCGCGCACAATTTTTATATGCGATATTATTTTCGAGGATATAGAGTTTTCGCCGTTCATGGATCTTAGAGCAGACGTTTATTCCATATAGTAAAGAATTAGCGAGCGGATCGGATATCAGTTGAAATATGCAACGTGAACATGTTCTTGCATCTTAATGTTTTCGAAAATCAATGCGCAGAGACATATAACAATAAAACAAGGATGCGGCAGTGTGAGACGGGTACATCACTAGGGCGATTCTCTCGATATCCACTACCTTCCACGAGGGAAATAATAGTTAAAGATAGGGAGGCTTCAACTACGGGATGCCGAAATTTAGATTGTTGGGGAGGGAGGGAGGAAGGGGCTGGTTCTTCTGAATTGTTTCATTCGAATCGTCCACCAACTTGTTTATATATGTCTCTTTCTTCCATCGAAACCGTTTTTCAGAAAGCTACTAACTGGTCGTCAAGGCAAAGGCTGTTGCAAATAAAGAGGAAGGCGAGGGGGTGAGAAAGAGTTGGGAGGTGTATTTAGTAATGGTTAGTGTTCCACGTTTGTCGCTCACTATTCTCCAGTGATGTTGCAAGTGCGTTTTATGAATTGAGGTGGGAAATGCTGAGCGATGCTGGACGAGAGGCGGCGTTGAGGTCTCTTCCTTGTGAAGATCCCGACTACAATTACTTCTTCGCACGGAGTAGCGAATGTCCTTTCTCCATGGTAATTTCTTCAGACATTTATTAATTATGTGTTTAATTGTGTCAGTTCGATGATAATACTGTCTCAGATTTGTCTTATATGGGACGTGGTTTATCATTGAGATCATAGAGATCTCTTTAAGAAGTGACATTACACTGTCCAATCATTAAAGACTATCCTTAACTGAATATAGTTTATCTAGTGGCATTCGCAGAGCTTCTGCGGTTCGCAATATTATGTTATGAGCGAGTGTGTGAGTCGGTCTGTGTCTACCTGTTTATGTGCATCTATTTTGTATCTGTGTTTGCACATGCGTGATTGTCTGTGTTTGTTGGATCTCCTTAGGTATAGTTGTTCTTGCTTGCTTTCAAAGATATTGTTGTCTCTTTCGCTTGTGAAAGAGATATCTGCATGAAACATGCGCTGATAACGGGGAGCGCTGGAAAACCGCAGATTCTTATACCGCTTTGTGTACTGTTTTCTATGACAGTTGTTGATGCCGTTTCTTACTTCGAATAAGCTTCCGCTTGTAATCTCTCTTCTATGTCATTTGCTTCTTTTCTCAACTACTGATGTTTCTGAAAACATTCGCAGTTATTGGCTAGGGGGAGGGAAATATGAGACATGATCCAGGTTGCTAAATTTCATGACTCGGAGGAAGTGATCGGAACCTCCTTCGTCCTTGATCATGAAAGAGGGAGGAGTTTGTACCCCATCAGAAGATCCTTTTCCTTTTTCGAAATGCGCCGATAAACTTCAACATGCATTGTCTATGAAATAGCAAGTAAGTTTAGGCGCGAGGGGAACGTCGTCCTTGATGAGTCGGTTTTTGCTACCAAATCTTTATTTTATTCTGTTTCGTTGACTGTCTGCTTTGATGAAAGTGGGAGGAATCATAGTGATGGGCACGGCATGCTTTGCATTAATGAAGCAAGCCTTTTGCGTCATCTTTTAACTGAAAAAGTTTAGTTGTACGGTGTTTTTCTCTCAGAATCATATCCAGCGCTCTGTACAGGGGAAATGGAGGAAGAAGGGAAAGAAATAGATGGGGCCTCAGCTACAAATAATTCCTTGAACCACACATTAGAAGAACTCGAGATATGTCCGTTTTAGGCGTTCTGAAGGTGTCCGAGTGGGATAAACCTGCTATCGCCCAAAAACTGCAAAAAATTTGTTGAACTTGGGACCAGCTTTGTCTTCGTATGAGGGAACGAAAGGTCGGTTACTTTTGGGAGGAGAGTATACTGGAATTCCTTCATGATTTCGCAGATAATCTGTGTCATCGTTGGGACGCCTTTTAGTGGCGATAATTTGCAGGAGGAAGATGGTGACCCCGAGGAAGATGCTTATTTCTGGCGATCCGAAGTAGAGATTCATGGCGAAGAAGGCAGAGTAACCGAGGCGGATTATAAGGCTTTAGCTCAAGTGCTGGCCACTTTCAAAGTCGTTAAAGGAGCAAGCCTTTTCACAAGGAAGGGCGACGCTCTGAATCGTACTTTAGCCGCCATACCTATTTTAACTACGTGAGTGACTTTTGTTTTAATGACTCTTTTCTATGCTTTTTGTAGGAAGGGAAGAAGAATGATGGAGTCGGCATTACCAAGTGCAGCTGTTAGATTGATGGTTGTTATATGGACTTTAGTGGCACTTCTTGGAGAGTTATTGTTGACTAGATTTGACTGATCTTGGCAATGGGGCAGCGCACTTTGGCTGCCAGAACGCTTTCGCAGATATCCTGGATAAACCTTTGCCGCAAATGATATACCATTTCTTGTTCCTCTTCTACTTCCATGACAAGCTACTTTCTTCTGCAAAATATTTCCATTAAGAGCGAGGGAAAGAATTCGGCAGCTAGCACCTAACCTGGAGACAACGCCGCCGGCATCTGTAACAGCTCGGAGGACGGACCTAGATGAAATGGCGGCAGCTGAAACGTTGCCGGAAATTGGGCTTGGAGAGGAGTTTAGCGGAGACTTGGAGGCTGTGGACAATGATATGTTAGCAGAAGAAGACGCTACTCTTACCAACCAGTCTGCAGTGGAAGGTGTCCAGGTGAACATTTGATGCAGGCGTCTTTTCCTAGTTCAGGCGGCAGTCTGCAACTATTATATAACCAGCTTTATCACCAAATTATTTTGTCATTCGTATGACGTTAAGTTAAAACTTTATGGACTGATCGCAGCAAGACCACAATCAACTGTGGTTTTGATTTGAAAAGAAGATTAGAGGCGTTGAATAGACGCCTCTAATCTTCTTTTGTGCGCTGAGTGAATTGTTATGAAATCCTCTGTTGTGCTCATGCACTCTGTTCAGTATTTTCATTTCGGGAGCCACTGAAGTCACAAGATTGGGCGGATGGATGCACAGCAGGTTGATGTTCTGCATCCTTCGAAACGAGTCATGGTCACTTAACAGTGGCTAAAAATCTGCATCATTTCGCGAGGGAGCAAATACCGTATCGCTTAGATCAGAGTGCGAGGGCATTTTTTTATTGCAGAAGATCTTGAAGATACGAGCGGTCAGATCTTAAAAAATGGGCGCATCTTTTAGTGCGTTGTTTACCAACATATGAAACTCGTTGCTCTGATGAATGAGAATGCTAAACTAGTTGCATTGATGATACATTTATCACCCTTGGTTTTTGTAGGTTCGGAAACTCTTCTGTCATATTAACTGAAAATATCAGGCGACACTGGCATTCCGCTGCCCATCTCTCCCATGTCAACAGTATTTCTGCTGATTGTTTTTCTGACAGCGTTTCGACTCGCTATGCTTTTTGATGTTGGGTGACGTTATACTATGGTGCCTTTACGGAGATTGGTGATACTTGATGCTGTGATGAATGATGCTCATATCAAAGTATTTCGTCTAGTTTTGCTCGAGATTTCAGGTCAAGCGAAAACTAGACAAGTTTTTTACAGCGACATTTATAATTGAGTGCAGCCCGATTTTGATGATAAGGAGAACATAACTGATGATAGAGTGGTAATGGTGATGGCTGCGTAGTAATTGTAGTAGTAATTTTTGAAGCATTTTTATTGCGGCGTTCAATAAAGTCGCCTTATTGCCTCTGTGCTATGCCCTATTTCTCGCCTCGCATCCTCAGCACTTTGTGTTATCCATCACGAAAAGAACTCGTTTTCAGCTGGCAGCTGACTGACTGCTTATGCATATTCAACTTGCTAGAATTTTGTACTACTGTGTTCAGGCACTGACAGTGATTGCTGAAGAGGATGCATCAGCAACAGCAGGACCTGAAATGATTGCTGCTGATGGTGCAAGTCCAAGCACGGCGGTTGGTGATTTGCATTTCCTCGATGAGAATGCTATCCTGCAAACCATCTCTTCGCTTATTGCAGACGAGGCACATTGGAAGAAGGCGAAACTTAACGCTGAGACGGGTAATAATTTCTATGGCCCTATTTTAATTGCTTACAAAAATGAAGTGATTTTACAGTGGTTTGATGAGAGAGAAGAACATTTGATTGTTCGTCGTAACGATAAGTTCTCAGAATGAAAGGTATGTTGTTGACTGGGAAGAGCTTAAAGAGAGGACATGTGAAATCGAGAAGTGAGATTGAATACTTTTAAGTGTAATGTATTTTGCAGCCAGCGTGACGCAAAAGCAACTTGAGACTGAAACGAAGAAGAAGGAGCGTGCAAAGGTTTTTGTTTTATTCATTTGCAGGTATAGGGGAAGGACGATTCTTAAAGACACTTTTGTTTCCCAAAATGCAGCAATTTTTTGTTTAATTGTTTCGTTCCATTCAAATCGTTACATTTTTCGCTTACGGCGTGATGTGAAATGCGAGGAGATTTGGAATGCTATCTTTGATGATCGGATGTGTTGCCTAGGTCAAGTCCGCCGTGTAGATTGATTCGTGACCTCGGTTTTGATTGATTTTACATTTCGGGATTGGCGTACCCCCCCCCTCTCCATTTCACCCCTATTTTGGCCATTTCCATCTCTCACCACAGCAGTTTTGACCTATTTCTTACCGCGTTCCAAGGGTTCAAGTTCCTGCTGATCGTCCTAGTTTTGTTTTTCTACATTCCATCGTATTTCTTTCACTCCCCCTAACAGATCTCTCGAATTCATATGTGCCTTCCCACTGAATTGGTAAAAGCAGTTGTCCACATGTCATCACAGTTTTACTCGAGCGGCCAGTGGAAATCACGAGAATAATAATAACTGGCAATATAATAAAAATGTTCTTTTAGACATAATCGAGTTGTGAAAGATTTCGCAGTGTATAGCAGCGTTGGCAGCTTTGATTTTTACGTTTTCTTTAATTTGAGCAATCAGTCAAAGTGTTTAAGTGGAGAGACTAATTGATGTTTAGGCAAAGAAAGAGCAAGAGGCGAAGCAGATTTTCGAATGGGGTGACGAGGATGACCTCCCACTTAGCGTGTTGCGTGATCGCATCGCCAAGTCGAAGCGTCCACTAGCGCTGTGTCGTTCTGAAGATGACATTCTGACTGCTCCATCGGCACGCAAAATCTCAATGCAGCTCTATATGCCACATCATTTTTGCAAATTATCGCACATATTCGTTGTAAGCTCTTCAATTCAATAGGCTCACGAATGGGTTATGCGTTTGCACCTAGGCAAGCGCACCTCACTCTATAATTTCTGGCCTTTTGTAACGAGGCGTATCTATTTGTAGGATAGCGGGAATCATTGATTTAAGCAGCCGGAAAAAAGTTAGTTGGCTGTGCCATGCATGTTTCGTTTTTCCTGAAGTGCTATCGCAGTTGATACAATAGCAGAATTTGGAACAAGAAGGAGCAAGTGTTTGTGACAACGAATACCACAGCTTTGGCGGTCTTAAATTATGTGCTCAAAAGTGTTTCCTTTCCGCTTTCATGTTTATGCATTATTGCGTTCACATACAACTTCTGGGCTATTGTTCATGTCATGGTGAAGTCGACTTGTTCTTTTGCAGCCGCAGTTTCATTCGTGTGGGTAGTAGACGGTAAGGATTGTCGAGCGCTTTATAAGAGATATCTGGGGAGCAGCGCATTTCCCTCGGCAAAAAGGAGGGGGAATGGAGGGCAGATTCAGGCATTAACTTCCCACGATCGACGCCTTTCACTTATCTTTGCACACGTTAATTCGAATGGGTGATACATTCCGCACAGGGGGTGTTAATGTGTAAAATTCCTTTAAGGGCGAATGGGGTAAGCTGCGCATCAATAGGGCATCATCGGCGCCTTTGGAAACTCCTCACGATGATCGGTGGATTGATAGCGTGATTCGTGATATGCAAACGAATGATCAGCCCACTGCCGGAAAATCGTTCGTGACCATTTTAAATCATTTTTTATTTTACTGGATACTTTAAAAAGAAGCCAGTGCAAAAAGTGATAGGAGCGCCTTGGACTAAGAATTCATCGGACCACTACTAGTTTACTGAGATCGGTGACTTCTGCTATTCGACGACGAAATGTTGCCGAATTTAATAAAGTAGTTAAGCATGATTTGACGGTTAATATTGCGGAAGAAGATTCTTTTTTGGTGAGATGGTGATCAGGTTTTGCTTGAAACTGAAAATATTTTTGTGGTAAGATTTATAGACTGTAAGAGGAAAGGTGAGGATGAATTGCCACACATGAGCAACTGTTCACTTCTAAAACTGACTAGTACATCAGATTTTAAGACACTTTTATGGCCCAAAATTAACAGTTTTCTTACTTGCTGTCTTTGGTAGACGGCTCTTCGGAGAATCTCGTCGAATTTTCAAATGTTCATAGCAGGAAGTTTATGATTTCTGACTAACGATGTACTGAAACGCTTTAACCAAATAGAGTGGAATAGGGATAAAATTCGTTGCCAGCTATTTAAATCCCATTCATCATTATAGGAATCGAAGAAACCGATTTTGGTGAAGAATCACTGCAAGAACAGGGCCACAGGCCACAATAATAGGGTCACTGTTTCTGCCTTTGGTAGGGTAATGTCATATCCACATCTTTATTTTATCATATTTGTGTGTTCTCGCTGACTTTTGCCGTATGCAGCTCCTTTTTCTTTTGTTGGACATACAAAGTGTTTTCAGATTTATGGAATTTCTTTCTATATTCAACGGGTATTTCAATGATGCGAATGAACGAAACGTTCGTGCTGGATCGGAGCCATATTTGGGTGGCTCTTCGGGAGATTTTTTCGACGAGGATGTCCCGCAAGAAGATGACGATGATCTCGATAATGTTTGCTTTTCTGAATTTTTATAGTTTGAAAAACGCGTTTGCTATTGGTTTTATGAGTGTCATAAGCTTGACTAGACCATATTGACGCCTACTTCGCACTCTTTGGATCGTAAAGAAAAGGTCGCGGTTTCAAAATTGCTGACAACTATGCGTGATTTGTATGTGATGATTGTTTGATTTCTTATACTGACCTATGAAGAGGAAAAAGATGCGTTGGATCCTTCTGCATTGGGAAAAGTGCTTTTTTCATCATCAGATTTTTATAGGATCAAACTGAACTCTCCGCGAGGTAGATGTGAAGCACTTCTATCTTAATCCGACATTGTTTAGAACATTTGCTGAGTACCTAGTGTGGCTTAAACTTGTTTAATTTATTGCTGCATGCTCTTAACCTTCTGTATATATTGAAAAGGCAAGCTTTTATATCGCGTGATTTGCTGGAGATTGATGGCAAGTGCTCTAGAATTGTCTGCGGTGACAGGCGTTACGCTTAATTGAGCATATGGGAAATGTTTTATGTCGCGATATTTTCTGATGTATTGGTTAGTTTCACTTGTTTTGGTGCCGTATCGAATGCATAAGCTGTTTGTGGTTCTCCTCTATATTGTCTACTTTCGATTGTAGTTGCCACAGTCGAAAGTATGGAACTACGTGTCCTGGCTCTTGCATATTATCTCGCTTACTCCTTTCTTCGTTAGTGCGTACAAATGGAATTTGCTTGCCTCGTTGATGTTCGCAAAGTATATTTTGTTGCTTGCTGCTATGTGAGATTCAGCATCTTTAGTTCCCGCACACTATCTCTTTCGTGTCGCTTATGATCCCACCAACGGTGGGCAAGACGGGTTGGGGAATGAGGAAGATAGTATAAAGGAGTCTATGAAGTTTTGATAAGTGCACACGAAGTTCAGATTCTTTGTGTGATGTCGTCGCAGAGTTCCTTTTCAGTTTATGAATTATCTAGTTAATGAGTCCAAAGTTCTTAACGCGTAGGTTTTGTAAGCCTTTCGAGTAGCTAGAACACAATCTGGCTTTCTTATATTATTATTTTCTTAACAACTGTCACATGTGTTGAAAGTGACTGACTTAGCTTTTGTTATTTAGTAGTTCTATCTTGTGATGCAATAAAGGATTTAAAATTTGGATTCATTTCAGGCCAATATTTCCGCGAACAAGCCATCAGATTCGATGCTTTACCGAAACAACCGAAGTTTCTTTTCTGAGGTCGATTCAGACGTGGAAGATGCTGAGGTGATTTTTATTGAAATCAGCTTGTCCAGTGCGTTCTCAGGTGCTATGACAGAAGTGTTATTAGAATCTATCTGCAGACTAAGTGGAACCAGTGGTCATTATTTCGTGGGCTACTGAGAAGGAGGGGTGGGGAGTGTTTTAACTTTTGCACCCTGCCGGCAACCCTCCTAGTGAGAGGAGGGTGAAACTGCTTAATCGTCTGATCTGAGACGATGGCGAATCATCCAGCGGACCGCGAGTGGGGAGAAGTTGGCGTTATTCCCGCAGCCGCAGTCTATGGTGGAGGCCGTTATGTGTCTACTTCTGAAATGGTCTCCAAAGTTGGCGACATTTCAATGAAGCCTTCGAACATGAAGTCGGTCTCACATTTAACCTTTAGGCGAACGGTTTGTTGTCTCGCTTAGATGAGAAGGCGGAAGTGTGCTAGCGATCATAGAAGCTAACTGAAACTCGCGTTCATTTTATGTTGCTTCATTGCATTTGAGTTCAATTAAACTGAGTTTCAGATGTTTGGTGTGAAGTATTCGATAAGGCAGCGAAGAATCAATGCACCGGCAGTGAAGCGTGCCATCGGTACCATCCTCTCGAGCAAAGAGGTACATTTGAATTCGTTTTAGGGCCACTGATATTTTTAGTTTCCATATGGTATAGAACCTTCAAATAATAGAGGTGTTCTCCATCGCTCTTAAATCTTGGGGGCAATATATAGGTTTCGTATTGGCGTGTTTGGATGCTTTCGCAACACGGACATAGATCAACGTTCACGCACCTGGGTGCTTGGACGCTTTTATGTTGGAATATATTGTTAATGAGTGTTTTGAGGGGATCATGGAAACTAGGATTTCCCATCAAAGGTCTTCGACTTTCTTCACTATGTCATACTTTTGTTTGAATTGTAACTCTATCATGTGGGCTGTTTTCCAAATAATGCAATGTGGCAATAACGCATTCAAAGGTAGAAAGGCTATAATGAGTATAATAAGCGTCGGTCGAATTTTGGTTCTTCCCGCTGAAGTTGTGTTTCGAATTATCGCTGTGAGAACAACACTGGCGGGCTCCTTTGCATAAGAGTTTTACCTTTTATTTGGGAGATGAGCTAAATGTGATGGCGACTGACCATTGAGCATAGCAGTTGCTGAGTTAATGTAGAATTTTTCAAGGAACATGTAAAAGGAACGAAGGTGTGAGTTCATATGGATTGGTGCTTAGCGTTACGGCAGCAACAGAGTAAAACGGACCAAAGATTTCTTTGAAGAGGCCCTCATTGAGGATGCGTAGGCAGGGAGGGGGATATCTGAGGACGAAACTCAACTTGAAAAGAGACGTCTATTATCTGCTGAAGTTTACCATGCATTATTTGGTCTCTCAGACATCTAGAGTATATGAAAAAGGGAACAATTGGCGGAGATAGAAATGGAGAAAAAGTAAGAATGAGCTGGTTAAAGACCTGGTAAGGTAAAAGTTAAATGTCTTGCTTAACAAGCACATTTAACAAGCAAATGTCTTAACAAGCACATTACCAATAAACGCATTCTTTAAAGGAATATATGCCTAGAAAACATAAGAATGTGTCTAGGAAAAGAAACATAAGGGAATCCAAAGTGTAGTAATGTAACGGCGACAAGGAGTAGAATGTTTCCTTTAAAACTACTCTAAAGAAAATTCATTCTCAAATCTGAGATCTAACCAAAGGAGCAATAAGAGAGCAGTTCGAATACGCATTGGCGCAGAATTCCGTATTTCTTTTAATCGATCCTAAATTCCCATTGTTGGATGACCTGAAATGTTTGAACTCAAAAATATGTCGCGTTTGCACTGCGATATTATTCACTGATGACTGCGACACTGAGGGTCGATATATTCTCATCTTTCCTTGGTTGCTATAGATCACTTGCGGGGAAGGGAGAGCGTGTGACAATTCCTAAATTCCTCACGCCTTAGCGTTCGCGGGGAAGAAGTTCACAAGTTCACACTTTCCGCATGACCACGAGGCTGGAGCGAAAACATTTTTAGAGATGTAGTTGTTTACACTTTATAAGAACAAGAAGAACTGAATCCGTGCCAACAGATTGAGCCCTCTTGGCTGCTGGAAATATGCTAGTTTGAGACCCCATATGTCTGGGGCACAGAAATCTGAGGGCCCTGTCATCAAACTATAGAAGCCAAAAAATTGTCCAAAATTGATAGGTGATCATGCGTAACTTAGATCGGCTTTGCACACTTCACTTTTCTGTTCGAAATCATCGAGTTGTGGATTTGTAGTGATGTAACGGAAATCAACGTTACAGCTAGATGCGGACATGCTGAATGCACAGCTGCAATTGGCACGTCGACTGAAGTTGGACGAGACAATCAAATTAGGGGATCGGGATGTCAGCATACTTAGTGAAAACGGTGAGCTGGACCTATCGCTTGTGGAGTCTCGAAAGAATGGACTGCTGGATATGAGTGCCGAGGAAGAGGAGCTTCAAATAAGAGAGGAGAAGGTGAGCATTGCTTCCTTTGTTTCTTCGATGTTTATATGCAGCGATTTGAAGGAGTAGAAGGGAAGGGTTGAGAAACATCTAATCGAGCAGTCTAGACCTGCTGCACTGTAAGAATACATGCAATCACTTACTACCTAGAATTGCCGCATTTTATTCTCGTGTTGCACTTATTTCTCTAATTTACTGAAAATTCTGGATAGGAAGTCCATGAATGGCTTTCGTTTCCGATGCTTTGTTCGTAGATGATGGCTAACCACCCTTCCTTAATTTGCGGAAGGAGAGACTTCCACGGGCAACCAGTGCGCATATCTCACTTTATGCCGAAAAGAAGTTTCAACTTCTGGAGTTTTCTATGTGCATTGTGTTGCACTTTGAAAAGCTGGCATTTTCATTTTTTTTTTCTGGATGCAGGAAGCAGGTTGATGAAAACTGCAATGTTTAATATTTTGAATGTCGAAAAATTTGTTTCAACCCCTGACCTTTCAGACTTGAAGTCGAACGGACACTTTTGGGAGTAGAGTTGAACGATTCCCTTATCGTAACTTAGCCACTGAGCCCCTGCACATCGTCACCTTGCTTTTATGCTGCAGTAACCCAGTCGCAACCGCCATATATTCACTAACGTATTCTGTTCGAAAACTGCAACATGTAGCTTATAGCATTCCACAGTTCAAAATTCATAGAGCATTCAAAACATAGCATAGCACTCACTGCGGGATGAAAACATCAATTTTCGCAGCAATTGTGACATGTCATGTATTGTGGCCGTTGATGGAAATTGTTATAAGTATTTTCTGTGATGAATTATTAGAGCATTTCTTTTAGTAGAGAAGTGAAGGCTGGAAGCTGTTATCGTGGAATCGCGTTTCAGTCGAGTGATATTTTGACTCCAGTGGAAGAGTGAGGGAGCTTGTTGGAAAAATGCAAGCAACGCCTTCCTTTCCGTCCTTATTTCTTATTTTAAGAGGTGATGTGAGTGGAGTGGCTTATCCGGGGTTGTGCGGTATGTAGATCCCTTGTCCAAGGGAATTCTGAGTCAAAGTAGTCCTCTTTTTTGTTTCTTCATCGTTCTAATATATTGATAGATCCTTTGCGTTGTTTTCTATGGATTGCAAATTTGGCCGACAGACTGAAGAGCGAAAATTGTGATCGTTCTAAGCTTAAGAGTTTAGGGCATAACCTTTTTGATCTTCATGGGGAATATTAGCAGGGGAATGTGCTGGATTGTTTTCAGAGATAGGTGTTGTTTGGGAAAGGAGAGGCTGAGGGGAGAGAGATAGCCTACGTTTTCGAGTGCTAGAATTGAGGAAAATTGAGGTTTTATTAGACTAAATTGGGTTAAAAGAAATCGTGATATATCAGTCTTTGACGGAAATATTCCACGTCTTTCCATCTTGGGGAAAACTTGATGAGAAATTCATTATAAACCAGTCCCTCGAAAGGTGTCGTTTTAACCAGCAACCTTCAGAGCACCTATTTAACTATGCTTGTTTGGAAAAGTTGTGGCGGTTGATTGCACTGCAGTATTCAATGTTTAGGAGATGGGCGAAGATCCGACGTGTGAGCTGCACAAAAGTGACGTTAAAGTGTCGAATGTGACTCTATCCGGGAGGCATACGTTCTCGTCACTGCTTGTCCGTGTACCTGACTATTTGACTGGAAGGACGGCTAACGATCTCAATCCGATAAATGCGTTCTCAGTGCTGTTGCATATGTGCAATGAAAACGTATGTGCCATCTTTTATTCATTCATTTGCTATGTCACAGTTATCTGAACTACTGATCGATGAAGCGGAATTTCGATATTCAGTTCAGTTTTTTTAAGAGCAGGCGTTGATTAACTGGTCTTCAGAGACGTTAGCATGGGACGCTTATTTGATTAAACTCGTTTATCGACTGATTTAACCGTTGGCAATTCTGATTTTAGTGATTGCCTTTACAAATGAGTGATCGTAAAATTTTTACAGCATAGTTTGCGCTATTTTTTGTGAAGAATTCTTTAGAATTTCTTTATTAGATCGGAAATGCGTTTAAAATTGAGGGTACGGAAAATTAGACCCTATGAAGCGTGGCTTTATGAGATAGATGTTGTTGTATAACCGTTGATGGCAGATGGGCTCTCTGTCAGACATAATTCTTGATGAGGTTTTGGGTTGCAGTGATGTCGACCTACCATACAGTGTCATACTTATCGTGCTGTACTTGTGCTTGTAACCACCTACAGCACGGGATTATACGAAACCTCAAGCCTGAGTACAATGTAAATGCAGTGCAGCTCAATTACTGGAAGGTGATAAAAGTACAGTTCTAACGGAGAGAAGTGCAAGCGCAGTATGATAGCAAAAATTTGACTATGATGTTATCACTGACATCACTGCTGCTCATGAAATTGTGATGGTGGTTTTTCTCAGAAGAAATTTTTGCAACAATTTATGGTCGTTTTTTGTTCAAGCAACCAAAGAAGCATAGCATAAGGTTTGACATGGTGTACCTTATTGACAGCATCTTGATGTCGGGAAATCGGTTTTTCTTTCTCACGTTTACCACTCTCCAATTAAGGAGTTGAGGTGGTACTCGGATAGTGCGTTGAACAGCTCTCCACGGCTAGCTGAGGCTGCAGTTGAGTTCTGATGTGGAGAAAGATAAATTCATCCTGTCTGCCTGTGAAGCATTAGCGAATTCTGCATTTGCAACGTATAAACACTGCTGAAACAGTAATCCTGATTATCAAACAATATTCCTGGTTGAATGTGAAGATTGATAATCAGAGTAGATTTCCATGTAGAGATCTGCACGATGGCACGCATATTACGTCAGCTAAGTCGTATGCTTCATAGTTTTCTGGATTGGTAGCAGAGGTTACTGAATATATACTTAAGAACCTTGATCAAGTGGGGTCGGTAGGGCTGAAATGGAAGGTGCATTTGCATTGTTGGTTGCTTTTTCGAGTGAATATTTGACAGTTGAGGAATATCATTCAAATTACGGCCCGCCTGCTGGGACTAGGTGGAACCGCGTTCCCTTGACCAGGGATTTGTTGAAAATGTGCTCCAGTGGAATAACTGAGTGGGAGTTGGTGCTGTCGCTTCTGGGATGAGATCCACGAGGGATCACTCTTCAGGAGGATGGCTATAGTACCGTAGCTCGGTGCTCAAACGCGTTGGCTGAAAGTGCCCGATATTTGATCTTGGGATGTGCAATGTTGCAAGACAACTTTTGACAGTGGCATTTTTTAGAATCTAGAGCTGGCTCAGCGCCGTGATAACAACAGTATGGTACTTCCTTCTGCAATGGGTGATTTTACGATTTTGCCATCACGGAGGAATAAACGGAAACATCAGTGAACTGTTGTTCGCAGTCTACTTGAACGCCTCTCTTGGTGCATTCCCTCAAACGGTGTCCCCTTGTATGTCTTTGATCTCCTTATATGTTATTGATGTTTTTTAACCTCTAACCTCTGTGCTGTGTCCTCTTTTATCACCCTCTTCCATTGTGAGGCGGCCGAATGGTGCGGCATTGTTTATCAGAAACACCGTTTGGGTGATGAGTGTTGGATAAATCTCACACGAGGGGCTCTGAGTGAAATGAAGTTGGCCGCATGTTTCCCACCAAAAGCATCAAGAACTCCTGGAAAGATGAAGTTTGCCTAGCTAATCCGTTCACCTTCCTAGTGATTACTGTTGTTTGATTGGCAGAACAGTGGTTGAATCACGTGCCGTTATTGAGAGTATTGATGGGACGCAAGGTGAGGGTAACTCAGCAATGGGGGGAGAGTTTACGTGGCTGATGCTGGGAGGGTGCATTACTCACGTGATCCCCGACTTTTTACAGTTAGACTTATTTCATTCACACGTCAAAAAATTTGTGTCCAGCAGTATCTCTGGTTGAAGAATGGAATCTTAGTGCGCTTGGATGCATCAATTTTCTTATTTTCTTTGGTTTATTCGATGAATTCCTTGCTTTTATTCCACTTTGATTGGTTATTTAATTACATCATGAGCAGATGTCGAGGTGATGTTATGAAATTTTTTGTGCAGTTCTATTGGTTGAACGTTTATGATTTGCGTTTAATAATGACGATTTTTCGCTGCACATTATAGAGTAATCCTTCGAAATGGATATGATATTTACGAGCATGTAAAGTTGTCCGTCCGAGACAGTACTTTATGTTTATGAGAGATGTGCTTATCAAATGTAAACTATAGCAGAAAATCGGCTTTTATTGAGTTAAATTGTCCATATTTTTGTGTGGAGAGGGAAGCATCTCTGTGACTCGTTGGCAAGTTGTCTGGGCGATGCCCACAACATATCGCATTTAATTGCCCTCTTGAGTCTAATTTTGTGGACCGATATCCTAGCACTATTTATGCTTCATTTTATTCACCATTGAACGTCATTTTCCGTTCTTTACGGTATTTGGAGACAGGGATCGGTGGTGGTGGGGGGGGGGAGATGAGGTTATTTATACAAACTGACCAAATAATTGTTTTTGCTGCGTGCAGGGTTTTTGGATAGAGGGGAAGGGTTGATCCTCGAATATTTCAGAATTTCTCTTTGTTTGATTGTAAGCGATATTAGAATGTTTAGTGATGTTCCATTTTCTCTATATTGTTTGCTGTAGTTTGAATTGAACAAAACACTGCCTCAGATATGGTCCTCATATGGTTATTCGGTTTTGTGTCATGCAGGGCATTTTGTGTAGGCTTAATAATCTGTCTATTATTGCTATCCTAGAAAAGACTCAGGCCATTTTCGATGTTTTTTCTCCAACGTAAAGTGTCTATGAGGTATGGAAATGCACTCCATATTTTCAGGTATTGCGTTTTATTTCATTGTCAGTGAAAAGCGTTATCTTGCAATTGCGTTGCATTCATTGCAATATTGATTTCATTTTCTGATAGTCATCAAAAGGCATTCATATTTGCATTTTTTTCGACTATTTACCTACCCTAAAATTTAGAAAATTTATTGAAGAAATAGAAACGATGAAGACATTGCTCGAAGATGAATGCCAGAGAGGATATTTTTAAATGAAATGTTTTGGTTCCTTGTTGCGCTTTCCCTATGCTTTATTTTGATGTTTACACGAAATCACTTTCGTGTGCCTGCATCGATTTTCTATTTCCTTGTGATGTGTATTTTGTCTATGTTAAAGTATTTTCATTTTTGGATACCTGCAAATCATTGAGTCTGAAGCACCGAGCTCTTACTAATTGGGTTGGATCACCTTCGCTTGCCACATACTCTAGTCTTATATATCGATTTATCTCTGTAGGTCTGCATCCCCTTCTCAGAGTGTTTGGGATTTACAGTTGTGGAGTCCCACTGGAGGTAATATAGCACTTGTTGGCATACAGTGCTCTAAGAATGCGAATGGAACAACCAAGGAAGGTATCCGATGGAACTGTGGCTGTTTGAGGCGGGAACTATCGTCATTTCGTCTCTAAAGTGAGTGGCATTAGCCGTAAAGTAGCTCGCTGGAGCTTATCACTTAAGATTCGGGCCATCACGTTTCATTTCTTGACCCAGATACTGCAGTTATACGCTAGGATCTAATGCCTGTAAGGTTTATAGAAAGACCTTGCCTTGAATATATGTAGCGTGGATGTTGTGCTTTTGCTATGCTTTCTGATCTACAAATAGGAAGGCAGTGGTATTAGAAGCATCACCAGCGGGCCGCAGACATGATCCGATATCGCAGATCTTCTACTGTTCACGTTGATCTAATCGTTATGGAACGTTGAGGTGGCACATTGTATATCGATTTCATTGCTGTGGAATCAAAACTGATCCGAATATGTGTTGGGACCAGCATCTGCTGTCCAATCGTTCGATCGCTTGCTGTCAGTGTTCGAACGTTTCATTTATTGAGCACACTAGAGAGGTCTAGGTATTTTGACTTCCCTCAGGAATGCACGTCTTTGGTGCTTTGTGGTCCGCACGGTTCCAGAAGCCACTGCTTGCGCAGCACAGGAGACATTGCTGGGGCCATGTGCGTCTAGCCAAATTTGATCAAGTCCCCATTCCTCTCGGGGGGGGGGCAGGACTGATTCGTCGAATACTTTAAATGCTTTGACTGAGGTTAAAAAACGTTTTGCCTTGAATTATTGAACACTGCGAAATGAAATGGTATATTATATATTCACACATGGCATATTTACTTCCAATTCAGCAAAAGTGAGCATTTAATCGTTGTTATTCCTACTTCGCCTTTGTCCATCGTGTACATCCGCTTCCTGGCGCGAACGCGCTTAAGCACAGTCAGAAGAACGTTTAAGTACTGACCTAATTGGCCACTCACCATTTCCGTTATTAGTCTTTGGAACTCGTTTTTCTCAGTTCGCTTTAGTTGCCCTGTCGTTATCTCTATCTTAAACTCTCAGTGGACTTCTATTTTCTCTTCGCATCTATGAGACACTGCGATTATTCAACTTCTCGAAAGTGCCAATGTTCATTTGTGAGGTAGTCATTGTTGTTTCCGAAAGTAACCTTATTATTCAACAATTAGGGTGATTAAATTCTGGTTTGGTCACCTGGTATCCCAATCTAAACAGTAGTGAAAGCAGATGATCATTCCCTCGAGATGACTAATAAATGCATCTGAAATGACATCTTCTCATCAAAAATCAGCATTTCGTGTTGTCTGTTGGACTTTTATTTGGGTATGCTGAATAATCAAATTTTTTCTGCATTGACTCTTGCTATTCTTTTAGCAAGTGCATTTGTTCTTATAACAGTTGTCTACAAGTTCAACCTCATCAACTTCACGGTTTTCTTTTTGTGGATTATTTTGTCAATGAGTACTTCCTGTAGTTTTAATTAATCAAGTCTTCTGCTTCACTGTCACAGCGAACAATGAACTTGACCTTATAGTGTTAAACTGACCACGTGGGAAAAGAAATGGAAAAAAGTACAAATGAAATCACCTCTTGAAGTACCCTTGTTTTCTTCTAATTTTAGCATTTTATTAGAATACCATCTAGACTTGGTTCCTTATTGCATTGTAACCTCCGAACGGCTTTCAACGGATCTTTTTATTTGAATTTTCTGAAGTTGGAAAGATCTTTTCTTCTGTCCCGCTATATATTAGGTCTATTGATTGTAGTTTGGGCACCGCGAAATATCAGTTCAATCTTTTGCCTTCATATCTCGACTGTATACATATGTATACATATGCTACTTTTTCCTAAGTCGCCGCTTTTAAGATTCTATTTTATGCGTGCTTATTTCAGGCAGATCGATTTGGCGTATAACTTCATTCCTCATGCACGCTCTGCACCTTGATTAAGTTGTTTTTAGATTTCCGTTATTGCTGACGAAATCATTGTTTCTTTTGCTTCGCGAGATTAATCTGGAACTTTGGTAAAATTAATTCTGACATCAGCAAACTAATTTGGAAGATGGACACCCACACGGACATGACGAGTACGTCAAATGGCAGATTGTAGAATCAACTCTTGGAGGCATATCAGCGCTAAAATATAAGGGAAAAGTAAAATTCAACTCTGTAAGGTAAAATAACCCAAACAGATGGTCGTTTACCAATTCCCTCAAATACGATGATTTTCGATGTTTATCGCAACTGCGTCTTCTATATTGACTTTCAGATGAAGACATAACGCCGTTCGTGCATACGCCAATAAGAAAAGTTTCGTAAAGGTGTACACAAGTCTTTACTTGTAACGTACAAAACTGCATCCTAAAGGATATTCACATTTTTGCAGTATTATTGCGGTGATTGTGTCCTCTATAAGTCGTTTCGTTAATCCAAATTCACTCTCCCACACCCCTCGTTCTATAGCAAAAGTGATTTTTTGAAGTGAATGAATTTTATTTTTCGTTTCTCAAATTGCCTTTCACCATTTTGCAGAAACTTTCATTGGCGTTGTTATTAGCATCGTTGTTTTATATAATATTGAAATAATCCCTCATTATGTTGTGCAGGTGTGCGGTTGCAGTTATTGAAGTTGAACTTATCATAAACGTGCATGCTTTATGTGTGAAAACTTTTTTATCAAATCCCTATTGAAATAGTTTTTTTTTTCTAAAATAACTCCTAGATAATCTTGAAATCCTTTAAAAAAGGTTCACTTCAAACAAAATCATCTCTGTCATTTATCAATATGCAGCAAATATCAATATAACGCTGATATCTGCAACCGGAACTTTGCCAATTTCTCAATTTCCCGACGCATAAAAACTCAGCGAGCGATGACTCCGCTGCGTGGCATTTAATAACACCAAAAATATTGGATGTTATTATGCCTTCTATTCAATGAGCAATGAAAATAACACGCCAATAAGTGGAAATTGACTACGGTGTATTCATAATTACGTACCTTCCACTATTTATTTAAAGGGAAAACTTTAGATTTTAAAGACAAATTTTATTGGTTGGTCGTTTGATCTTTTTTGGCCTTTGTACTTGACTTTGAGGCGTTGAACAAAATGCCTTTTTTTGAAAGAAAGCATCGCCTCTCAATCCGTAAACACCAATGTTTACACTCCGAATTGACAAACTACGATTGACAAATTATAAAATTGCGACTGTCATGTTTCAGGTGAAAAATGCAAGTGTGCAGGTCGATAAAGGTGGAATGATTGGGCAGTCTTTTGTTATTGGGCACATCGACCATTCGTTTCTACGAGTCGAACGTTATCGTGCGGTAGGAAACTTTCATTTTAGAAGTTCTAAAAAATTCAATCGTTCGACCTTTGACGTGTATTTGTGAAGAAATTACACACCGGTCGAACGTTTCAATTTTTCAACGTCAGTGAGGAAATTTGAATTGTTAGAGATCTGTCAGTGAGGTAAAATCTTCATGAGAGGAAGTGTGCCTTAACAGAGGTCATGAATACCTGTGTGCGGGGTTGCGCCGAGAGCCATAGTGACTATCAGTCTCAGCAGTGTTTACCTAGCGCGGAGAGAGGGAAAGTGTCAAAGTGTCATCAGTCTCAGCAGAGGTGCTCTGAAGGTAGAGATCAAACGTTCAAATTCACTAGAAGCGCAAAAATTTGAGCGTTCAGCCACTGTATCATGGCCGCATACCGCAGATCGGCGGTCGAATCATCAAAGAATAAAAACTTTTGTGATGAAACAATATACGCGGACAATTTTTAAACATTTACAAACTTCGGTAATCCAATTCGTTCACTTCATTTCCATTCATTGTTTACAGCAACCTTAAAATCATCCGAGTCTGCAGATACTAAAAAAACTTCACTAACGTAGAAAGCAAAAAGGATCAAGACAGAGAAGCAAGAGCAAAGCAGATGACTGCAGATGCATAAACGAAGCAGTGAGAAGAGTAAACAAAATATTTCATGTGATTTGAATATGATTAGACAAGCAGCGTATTGATGAAAATGCGTTCATAAGATATATGCGAATGAAGTGTGCATTACATAAGTGAGAATATCAGAGAGTATAAGTTGTCGTCGTTCTAGATGGAGAGTGAGGGAGAGCATATAAAAGATGAGGGATCTCCTTGAAGTGATAGAAGGAAGGACTCGTTAGAGCTAAGACGAGAACGTATGCGATGGAGAGCTGCGTGCGTGTGCGGTTGTCGCGACGCATCGTTGCAAGCATTTTCGTTGCTTACTTCCTCCGCGCGGTTTGCTTATTCCCTTAGTTTACGGCGAGTACTAACATCAGTGGGCATTGCGGCAGTCATCTTTTTCTGCTCTCTTATCAATTAAACGCAATTTTCTTTTCGGCTGCCTCTAACTCAGTGCTTCTTTTATTTTGCACTTCTAGTCATTTGATGTTTCGTAAAAAATTTGAAACAATTTCCGATTTTCTCTTCGAAATTTGATTTGTGATTGTTGGTTGGGATCGAGTAGTCGGGATCGAGTAATCCATAGAAATGTTTGTGCTGATCAGACTTCGATTGCAATCAAGCATCATAAGTCGATTGCCAGTGCAACGAATCTCCTTCCCACTCGACTACATAGGTATGGTCTAGCTGATGGGGGGAATCAAAAACGTCGAGTACCATCACAATATGCATATATTGCATGCGTACACTTCTTACTCCCGTCCTTTTTATAACTTTTTCAACATGTAATCTGCGCCTTGCTCTCCTTTGGTTAATTTGTTCACCAACTTTTCCGTTCATCAAGCATACTTTCATATTTCTTTTGAATGGTTTCGTTTCATTTATGGAAACTTTTTTGTGCATTTTTTGTCTCTCTCCAACTTATTAACGTATTACTTGCCTTATCGATGCATTTTATCGCTTCTATCACTCTCGTTATTGGACGATTTGCATCTCATTCTCTACACGCATTCTGCTAATTGTATTTCTTCTTCCTTATTTATTGCTTCCATTGGATGTGTTTCCCTACAGCGATCTTTTCCGTTCCGCCGAAGCGAATGAAGTACTGAAATGTGGAACGGTAATAAGAGGTGGATAAATATTGTGCAAAACAGCTTCTATAAACAGCAACACCGTCGGTTATGTTGTTTGTTGATATATTGGTACAAAGTAGTGTATTAAGAGGGGGCACAGTGGAGCAAGGGGTGGAGGAAATTTGAGCACCACTCCATCTCAAATTTTTATGCGTGGGAGGTTTTTCTAGTGTGCAAATGAACGTTCGCACCCAATGCATCTATATTTCGAATATCGCCATTTTGAATATTCGGCGAATCGGTAGGCATCTATTTTGACAGGTGGAAAGGGAGATTATTGGATAAACTACTGTAAAAAATCGTTTGCTTATCTGTGAATAATTGGAATTTCTAAAGTAACATTTGTGGCTGAAGGTCGTCTCACTTGACCAGACCTTGTAACCACATTCCTTAGGTGACGTCCATGTTGCTCGAAGCAACCATCCATATGCATTTGATGTTTGCTCATGAATGACGAACAATGACGACGTTGTTGACGGTAAAAGAATGTCCCAAACCGATCATATTGCACATTTTGTGTAATATTTAGCACACCTGTGCTACATCCAAGGTCGTTGTAAATGTCTCTGTAGTGACCACATTATATTTCATCTTAAACTAAATAACTTTTATGATAACGGCAATTGATAATAACATTGATCATGACTATATTTATATCAGTGCAGTCAGAAGGGTTGGTGTTGTGCCGGTCAGATACAACGTTGAAATATTTCGTCATTCGGTTATTTTCATACCTTCCACCACGGCAGCATTCGATAAGATCAAAACGTCCTTCAAGCTGCAGTCATCGGCTTGCCGTTGTTTATCATTCGCTATACCTCCTATTGTACTAGGTGACGCATCATTTGATTGGCTGTCTCGCTGTCATCAGTCTTCGCTGATATATTTAAAAGATCTATTTAAAATAGATATAATTTTCACTTACGGAATTGCCAAAGGCCGTATTCTTGCATATTTTTCGTTGCGCACTATCTTCCATTTCTACTTCTTTTCGCCGAATATTTTCGCAGTCTTCTCTTTGCGTCGATAAAAATTTTTGCTGCTATGCATTGCTGTTTTGAATGCCCACATTTGAACGATTTGATGTGCCGCTGTCTATTCTTTTGAAATTATGGAAGGTAACAGGTGGTGTGCTTGGCGCAGAATAACTCTATCGACATATCTTTATGTCTGTGTTTGGTTACGCTTTCGTTAAGTGGTATACTAAGTACGGTTCGAAGAAATTGTTTCATTGATTAACTTCGCAGCAGCGAGGGAGGAACGAGATGGGGGAGAGGGAAGTTTAATGTGATGAAGAGGTGCATGATACTGCCAGTGATACTCCAGAGCATGAAAAGTAACAAACCCATCGGGTTTCGCGTATTGCCTTCTAAGTTCCATTTTTTTATATCCGTTATTTTTGTCTTTGATTGCTGCTTGCAGACTTTCTATTCGGCAAAAGGCCATAAAACTGAAATGTCATGGAGGTTAACGACTGCTTTGTTTTTTACTCTGAAAAAACATTTAAGAGTAGTACATTCGTAAACATTACTTTATTAAACCGTTTTTTTTAAATAACTGGATACTTGTACTTGCGGGTGATCTCTCACCTATCGTTTCCTTATCCTCCTTTCCTGCAGTTCCCTGATTCAATTTTAATTTTCAACCCGTCAGAAAATGAATCGGCAGTCAGAGCGATCGTTAAAATTTCCACCCATGTTCTTCTTATTTTGATGAATTAAAGTCTGTTCTATCCTTTTCAACTTCTTTTGCGATTTTGAACCGTTTTCGCTGTTTCACTCTTTTCTAATCTCGTATTTTTATGCGAATCTCGTGGGAGCTCTATTCCTTCCGTCCCCTCCCCCTATTTCCTCTATTTGCAACTGTGGGGTCATTGTTGTATGAATGTTTATGTCGAAGGTGGGATTATACTCTGTTTTGGAGTAATTATAAAAAGAATTAGTGGTTTGCATTATTAGGTTCGACTCAGTAAATTTATGGAATAGTGTTTTTGCTTTTGAGCGATGCGATAGCTGTTCACATTGTTAATTCAACTGTTTTTCCTTCTCGCTGTTTTTTACTGTTCGAAAAAATAATAAAAATTCTTCCTACTAAATTCATAAAACAAGTTTTACACAATGTAGCAGCTATAAGTAACATTGGTCGTCATCCTATATTACCGTAGCGACTGATTGATACATGGATGATTTGGGCAAAAATCCTACTTATAGGCGTTCATCGTGAAAAGATTATTACTATTGTGAGATGAATTTTTTGGAGTTTCGCCACATTTTACAGAGCGATGTTCCGTTCCATCTTCGCATTTCTAATATAACTTATGCCATTTTCAACGGTCTATTTGTGGAAAATATATATGAGATGAATGCCTCAATTTTTTTTCAAATATAATAATGTGGAAAGAAAGTTCAAAAAAATACGAGGCATGAAAGAACAAACAAAACGCGCATTGAACCATTCGCTTAGCGTAAGTTTTTCCTCTATTTTCTTTCCTTTTGCAAACAACGAAATTTCATGATTGCAGAGCGCAAATGGATTATAAAAATACACGTGAGATGGAAAGAAATTGCATTGTTTTTTTTTGACGCGATGAAAGAGAGCTATTTGAATTGTTTATAGCGTCTTAAAACACGCTAAGGAAACTGCTCAACTTTTTTTCGCAAATCATTTTGCCTATGGCAGTCTGCATACGAATTGTTACTAGCATTTTGCAGTCATTTGTGACATTTGATATAAAAATCTCAAAAGATAACCACTATTGCCCTGCAGATTAACGGAAAGCTATATTTGTTGTGAATTGAGAGGAATGAAGAAAAGATAGTTTTTTTTTGTGTTGGAAATGGAGGTCTGAAAAGAGAGGAATTTCGTTAGGAGGCGGTGGGGAAGGAAAGTTGGGAAGGAGAACGAGGGGAGTACCATAAGTACCGTAAAGCTGTTATATTGATGAACTCGATATACAAAACTAGAAGTATCCATTGAAATATGCACGTGTCATGTGCAAAACATGTTTTGCGGCAGTTTGTTGGCCATGGCCACGAAACGCTTAGTTACATGGAGATACGATGGTTGATTTTCGTTTTCTTCACTTACCCAGAAAGTGGTGATGATTTCATATATCGGAGGGAAGTTGAGGAAATATTACAAGTCCTCGATATTCCCTCGCATCATTTGTAGCTTCGTATCTTTAACCATCTGAATCCTTAAACCGATTATGTGGAGGCGATTGTAGGCTCAGTAAAAACTCTGAAATGGAGCCGTGCGAGCACCCGCGTGGGAATTGTTTGAAGTGGAGTAGCGTGTATTCGCTCTCTCTAGGCCATACTCTCGCATAAGCACTTATTATGGCTTCGGTTAGAAACAGTCGTGTTGTTGATTGCGAGCTTTAGACTGTCTGTCATGCACAGTAGCCGATTATAAGAACGTACCTTATATTCAAAAATTCAAAAGCAGTAGTTAATGCAATCTTTAGGAGTATATTAATAGTTGTTGTTTTTTCCGATGGTTGAAGCAGTCTTTCAGTTCTCTTGCAAATTTTTGCAAAAGTGCATTCTATGTTATCGTCCTCTCATTACTTCTGTCAAGATCACCGTTTCATTAAAACTGCCATTCACATTCGAATCCAAGTGCAAACCTTTGATTATTGAGCGATGTGATACAAGCAGAAAGTTGAATTGAATTGTTTGGAAGTGAAAGATTTGTGACTGATCTTCTTTTTGTTTCCAACGAATGTTTCGCTTGTTTTTTTTTTTTTTAATTCGAAATCACAAGGTTTTCTTTATTCTTGTCTATTTTGTTTGGCTACATGGATTTTTGTAGTCACTCTGTATATGTACGTCCCATTTAGGAATAAACACGTAAGCTTATGTATGGTTTCCTTCATTTATAAACCTTTTGTCGAATAAAAGTCGTTCTAAGGAAGTTAGGATTGATATAAACTCCAGCCAGGGAGTCCGCTATCAGGCATATTGGCATAATATTTGGGCAAGCTGCTAGCAGATATGTTAATAGCGATGACATGAAGGCATCTGGTGCACACTCTTTCGTCAGTTTTCCTGCACTACACGTCATGCCCTCGTATTTTTTCGTAATGTATAGCCACCGTGAAGCTTCAAGCAGTCTTAAGTTGTTGTTCTGTTTTGTGCGAGTATATGCGCTTGCGTTTGTGTGTGGTGTGTATGTGCGTGTGCGTGCTGTGTGTCTGTGTGTTATTGCATATCCATTTGTTGAATGTTTTTGTCTTCTAGATTAGAAAAGATGTTATTTAGTTGCGCTATCGTGCATCCAGTAAATACTCTTTCTACGAATTCGAGGCAAATTTCTACGAGGCAGATTTAGAGGTTTGTGGATATTGCAGTGAATGGCTTTTATTTGCTTACTAATTTCTCTATATTTTTCCAATCTTTTAGAAATTGACTAAACAAGATGATTCGATATGGCACAAGGCAAAGGACACTTCATCGATGAAGTAGGATCTTTGCTTATTCTCTAAAAGACCGGAAATCCAGCAGCCTCCTTCAGATCAGTTTAATGAGCCCGACCAATGCGCCAGCTCTTCCTTATGAAAGCTTCCATTTAGCAGTGGGAACCATTTATCGATTACACTCACTATTCGACATCGTTTGCGCATAAACAACACAGCAACCAACAATATTACAAATTGCGGTTAATTGCAGCAGACAATGTCATTATCCGTTTCCATTGTTTGCACCTTTTAACGTTGCTGGATTACGTTGATTTCGGATGGATCCAAATTGACTTTTTTAGCTTGAGCTTTCATTTTACAACCGAAACATGAAACCGAGCATTTTATAAGATTTGGTCGATCGAACGGTTGTCATCTATCAACCACTTCCACTGATCAGTATTCTGCGATCAGAATTTACGTCGATTGATGTCTCGATTGTCGATCGACAGTCAAAAATCGTCCAGTCGGATCGGTTCGGTCAGCTGAATTTTATAGTTTCGTCTAATTGATGTGCTGAAGCGTCGTCACATGCTTTGATTAACACGTCCGTTTGTGTTCAGACCAGTAGTTCTTAATCGTTTGGAATATCTGCTGAAACCATTTGAAAACTTGCAACCGAAAGTGCAAAGCAAGGTACCGATGCGTATTTGACCGTTAGAGCAACTCGGCGCATTACTATATCTTATAGGATATGGCTGGTCGAACCGATCCATCTTGGATAACCCGGAATTCCTTAAATTCTGACCATCAGTAGCATCGTTAAAATGTGGCAAAAACTGTTGACTATGGTGGTTGAGTTCATTGTATAATGCCTACTTAAAATCATCGAAACCAGTGCCCACTTAAAATCGAAACCTCGTTTATAGCAGCCAAGTCTTTTATCCATTCGGCTACATAGCGTGGGTAGGCCGTCGAAATTGCTTCACAGATCGTTAAATCAAGTCGCAGACCGAATTGCGTTAACGACGCTACCCAAAAAAGCGTTTGTGGAATGGAGCGATTTCAATGATGGAAAGCTCTTTTTCGAGATAGGCAAGTCTCACATCCTGCACGTAATATTCTATAACTTTCAATTCGTTCCCGTTATTTTGAAGGATTCAATATTTCCGTATTCATAAATATTATAAAGGGTCTGTGAACATTGCTTGCCAACAAGCATCGGCGATGCATTTATTGCCCAGTTGCTATTTGCATTTGCGACATCGACCATAAGCATTTGGTCATGAAAATGTTGAATATATCATTCTAGAGATTTAAAGGTACTCATAAAATCACGCTAACGCCTACACTGCCTTTAAGCTCTATATGCAATTTGATTTATGCGTTTTTGAAACGCAGTGCTATACTTGCTCTATATAGATTTTTGCATTGTGCATTTGTATCCTTTC